>JABUQX010040919.1:2500-35015 GCA_015478945.1 Trachelipus rathkii | reverse complement strand
ATCTAAATGCATAACAATTGCTTGCTTCAGTTCCCCGGGTACAGAAATATCTCCAATTCCAGACACATCTTCGATCTTAGTTACACAGTCGTCCAGCAGGGGAAAGTTTGCAAAGTTATCATTCTCTATTCGTCGTTTCCATAAAGGTAGTTTTATTCGAAAAGCCTTCAGAATTTCTTCCGCTTCGATGATGTTGACTTCACCGCCTTGAATCTGTTGATTGAGATGATTGAGCGCATTGAAAATATTAGTCATGTACGCCAAAATGAGAATGAACTCAGAATTTTCAAAGCAATCTGCATGATAATGTTGGTGCTCTCGCAAAAAACAGGGCTAATTCCACACGCATAGCAAAAACACGATTCAACACTTTTCCCCGAGATAACTACCGAACGTTAGAATGGTATAGAAATATCTCGAATTGAGATCCTATTTCATTACACAGCTCTTTGAATATCCGGTGTTTCAAAGCACTATTTTGCACATAGTTCACACATTCCACTATAATTTTTAATACTTTTGCCAGTTTTGAAGGCAAGGTTTTTGTTGCCAACGCATGCCTATGAAGAACACAGTGAGTAACAATGATATGTGGTACACCGCCTTTCACCAAAGCACCAAAACCAGAGCTTCGTCCCAGCATGGCAGGAGCTCCGTTCGAACAAACTGCTAAAACCATATCCCACGAAAGATCGTCGTCTCTGAAGAAGTCATCCACAAGCTTCTTTAAGTCGGCTGCCCACTTGTTGTTGTAAGAGGCTTACAAAATAAAAAATCTTCCATTATCACGTCATCTTTCAAATAGCGAACGAATACAACAAGCTGGCTTAGAGAAAATATCGGAAAGATGGTTAAGTTTTTTTTTTGGACAACCGGGAAAGTTGTCTGACAACGGATTGGAATTTCAAAACTAGGAGGTAAATGTTTTAGCAGAGATTCAATATAAAGCTATTGAGTACTCCAGCGGAGCCCTTGGAGCAATGGGGTTTGTGAAAAAATGGTGGGTCTTATTAAAGATTCAATGAGAAAACTAAAAGAGGAAGGAATTACAAAAGAATATATATATATATATATATATATATATATATATATATATATATATATATATATATATATATATATATATATATATATATATATATATATATATATATATTGGTTATTAGCTGCTAAAAACAGTTTAATGATGAAAGGCGGTTTTTCTCCAAACCAATAATTATTTTATCAAGGAAATTAAGCATTCTTACCGTGATAAACAATGACAGACCAAGTTTAGAAAGAGGAAACGAAGAAAGGATGTTAAAGAGAATTTGATAGCCATGCATAAGACTAGAGAGATTCACATAAAACAAGAGGCCAGCGAAAAAATAAGAAGGGCATTAATAGAAAATATGAGAGATCATAAGGTGAAGGAAGCTGTAATAGGAGAGGAAGTTTATTATAAAAGGGAGAATGAGAAAGAATGGAGAATCCCAGCAAGAATCATCGGAATAGACGGCAAAACTGTGGTGGTGAAGCATGGAGGCTCTATTATAAGAGGTAAATATGATACATATAACAAGAATTAGAAGAAAACTGGAAGAGAAGAAAAATGAGGGAGGTGAGGTGAAGAAAGATCTGAAGAGTTGGAAGAATCTGAAGCGAATAAAGAATAAGAGATGGAGACAATTTTAATCGAATTAAGGAAGAACAACAACATGAATCGGACGAGGAAGAGAAAGATATGAAAAGACATAATTTTAAGCGGATTCATGAAGGAGATGAACTTGAAAGAGAAGTTCAAAAGGAAGAGAGAATATCGATTATGAAGGGAGGTGAGAGGTACCGAGCATATAAAAAAGATCAAGAAATGATAGCGGTAAAAATAATAGGACGAGCAGGAAAAGCTACAAGCAAGACTTGGAATAATTTTTATAATGTAGAGAATTTACGAGAAATGAAAAAAATTACTCGTATACCGGATGAAGAAGAGGTATTTTTAGCTAATTTTAAAGACAAAAAGGTATTAGAAGCAAAAGTAAAGGAGTTGGAAAGCTGGGTTGAAAATGAGGTGTACGAAGCTGTAAATGTGGGAAGTCAAAATGTTTGAACCACTAGGTGGATAGTTACAGAAAAAATGAAAGAAGGAAAAAGGGTTTGTAAAGCAAGGTTAGTAGTGAGAAAGAAAAAGATGGAGAAAACTCTACATACGCACCTACATGTCCTATTGAAACCTTAAAAAATACGTATAGGTATATCAGAGATATGGTTGGAAATGTAAAACCATGGACATTAAGACAGCATATCTACAAGGAGGGAAAATTAAAAGAACAGTTTATATATCCCCCTCGAAAGAAGCAAAGACAAACAAAATATGGAAGTTAAAAAAAGGCAGTTTATAGATTGAAAAACACAGCTAGAGTTTGCTATGATAAAATGGTAAAAACAATGAAAGTAGGTGAAGAGAAATGCTCATTAGATCCAACAATATTTAGTTGGAAAAGGGATAGCGAATTAATAGGACTAATGTGTACCCATTAATAGGACTAATGTGTAACAAAATTTAAAAATAGGAACAGAAGAACAAGGATTATTTAAATACATCGGAGTGGAAGCAAAACAAAAAGAAGGATGCTTATGGTCGAGTCAAGAAAATTATATATAAAAAAAACAGATGCAAACAGATGATGAGATCTACGGACCTATTAAAAAAAAGGAGAGAAAGCATTAAATAAAGAAGAAATGATAAGATACAGATCTTTAGTAGGACAACAAACCTAGGCGAGTCAACATAGTAGACCGGTCATTGCTTAAAGTGTGGGTGACTTGAGCAAGGCTAATAAAATAGCTTATGAGAAGGATATGAAAAAAAAATTAGTATAAAAATTAGAAAAATAAGAAGTGAAAAGTTAAAAGTAAAGATGGAGGAGTTGATAAGGAAAAATTAGGTTTGAAGTGTACTCAGATGCTTCATTTTGTGATGTAGACAAAGAGAAGTCACAAATAGGTTATATAATTATAGAAGATGAAAGTAACAGAAAGTGTCCAATTTTTGGGGTCAGGAGTTGCCAAGAAGGTGTCGACATCAACAATGGAAGCAGAAACGTTAGTATTAATTGAAGAAGCTGAGACTATTTATTTGAAAAACATCTGGAAAGAAATTACAAAGGAAAATGTACCGATAGAAATAAAGACTAATATCAAAACCCTGAGAAAAGCTATTTATTCCACTTCTGTTATTAAAGAAATGATAGAAATGAAAGAAACAAATAAAATAAGATGGATAGACACAAAAGCGCAGATAGCGGATGTAAACGGTTGAAGCGAGTAACCGATTACGATAAGCCATATGGGGTAAAGAGAAATAAATAGAAGAGATAAAGAAGAGAAGAGAAAATGGCTGATTAAATCTATTAACGATATAGATATATATATATATATATATATTATTAGCATATATATGTTAGAGACAGAGAGAGAGTATATATATATATATATATATAGTATAAACTATGAGTTTAAGCTATTAATCACTTATAAACATTTACTTTGGTATGATACCCTCTGTTGCTATAAACGTTATATATGACAGGTTCTTTTCATTAAAACACTTTACTAATTAAAACATTAAAAAGTTACAAATACGAGCTTTCGCCATAAGGACGGCCTTCTTTAAGCATTGACGACAAATAGCGATCAATCAGATTACCACAACACGATCCGATAAATGTAATAGTTATATTTAACAAAATCGACTACCTACATAAATGTAACGATTTACTATCTGATAACAACACATTCCCTCCTCACTAAAAAAACCATTAAAAACTGCTCAAATTAACTTCAACATTAAACTATAAAACATCCATTCAGAACACGCTCAGCTTCACAATGACTTAAAAGCAACTCACCCGTGCCTTTCTAAATTTTACGGTATCCCCATAACCCATAAACCAAATACCCCTCTCCGTCCCATCATATCTAACATAGATTCAGTCCCCTATAAATTATCTAAATGGTTAGCTAAAGAGCTTTCTCCTCCTGTTGGACACATCTCCTCTTCACATATTACCAATCTTGAAGATTTCATCATAAAAAACAAAAACATCAATCCACAAATACACACTCTTGTAAGTCTTGATGTAACTTCATTCTTCACCTCCGTACCTATCTATAACTATAACACTTTCCCTCTTATCACGTTTTATTGATGAAAATTTTATATTACAATTTCCCTTTGATACTTTAAAACTATTAATCCTATTTAACATAGAACATAACTTTTTCGAATTTAATAACACTTTTCTGAAACAAAATTCTGGTCTTAGTATGGGTTCTCCCCTTTCACCTGTCCAAAGTAGCATTTTCATTGAACTTCTTGGAATCTATTATATATTTCCTAACCCCATTCTTACTAATGTTACTTGGTACAGATATGTGGATGATATTTTTGCATCTATTCTTTCCAGCATTAACCCACACAATATCCTCGATTTCCTCAACACTATTAACCATAACATAAAATTCACAATTAAAATTTTAAAAATAATTCCCTACCATTCCTTGACGTTCTTATAACTTGGTCCAATCATTTTACTACTCTCCAATTTTCTGTTTACCGCAAACCTACTTACAACCCAAGTTACATACATTAGTTTTCTTCCCATTCAACCAATACAAAAATAGGAACAATTTCTTCCTTATTTCTCAGAGCTCTAAGAATATACTCTCCCTCTTTTCTACAAACCGAATTTGATTTCCTATTCTCTATTTTTAACAAACTTTCTTACCCAAATTTTATTACACAACGTGCCCTTAAACAAGCAAAAAAATCCTTATATATATATATATATATATATATATATATATATATATATATATATATATATATATATATATATATAGTATATATATATATATATATATATATATATATATATATATATATATATATATATATATATATATATATATATATATATTGCCTACACACCTGACGTTAAAATTATAAATTACGTAAATATGCATCTTGTTCTTATAGAAGTTGTTTCTTTTAAGGTGGGAACTTTGGTAAGTCTTATCAGAGATTTTTATCAATTTAGATATAAACAAACCCATTATTACAGCTATCTTGACGTTTATGTGTCATCTACAATTATTTTTTATAAAATTTGAAAAAATATTTATAAATTCAATTTTTAAACGAATTAAAAAAATACTCGTAGGCTACCATGTTTAGCAACACGATAATAAAGCCTGTTAGAAACCATCTCGTTATTTTAATTTGCTAATTTTAGGTAGGCTTTATATCGTTTAGGCTGCTTTTTATTTAGATATAAAAACCATTAATGTAGCGGTCACTTATATCTTGACGTTTATATGACCTCTAATTATTTTAAATTATTTAAAAATTCTATTTTTAAACAAATTATAAAAAAAACTCGTAGGTTACCATGTTTATCAACACCATAATTAAGCCTGTTACAAAGTACCTTTTTTTTCATTCGGTATTAGGTAGGCTTTATATCGTTTAGACTGCATTTTATTTAGATATAAACAAACCCATTGTAGCTGTCACTCGTTATCTTTACGTTTATGTACCATCTATAATTATTATTTTTTTAATTTTCAAAATTATTTATAAATTCCATTTTTAAATGAATTAAAAAATACTCCTAGGCTACCATGTTTATCAACACCATAACTAGACCTGTTAGAAACTATCTTGTTTTTTAATTTGCTAATATTATTTAGGCTGTTTATTTTTATATAGATTAAAAAAAAACATTATTGTAGCTCTACAATTATTATAAATTTTCAAAAAACTAATAAATTCAATTTTTAAACGAATTTTAAAAAATACACGTAGGCTACCATGTTTATCAACACCATAATTAAGCCTGTTAAAAAGTATGTTTTTTTTAACTTGCTAATAATATTAAGGCTTTATATCGTTTAGGTTGCTTTTTATTTAGATAACAAACCCATTATTAAAGCAGTCACACATTTTGACATTTATGTGCCCTCAATAATTATTTTAAATTTTCAAAATTATTTATAAATTCTATTTTTAAACGAAATAAATACTTGTAGGCTACCATGTTTGTCAACACCATAATTAAGCCCGTTAGAAAGTATCGTATTTTTTTTTTAATTTGCTAATATTAGGTATACTTTATATAATTTTAGCTGCTTATATTTATTTAGATATAAACAAACCCATTATTATAGCTGTCACTTTCATCTTGATGTTCATGTGCCCTCTATAATTTTTTTTTTTAATTTTTCAAAATAGATAAATTCTATTCTCTTTAAACGAATTAAAAAATACTCGTAAGCTACCAAGTTTATCATCACAATAATTAAGCCTGTTAGAAAGCATCTTTTTTTTTTAATTTGATAATATTAGGTAGAATTTATATCGTTTAGGCTGATTATATTTAATGGCATACAAACTAACCTATTATTGTAGCTGTTACTCTTCATCTTTCTTGACGTTTATGTACCCTCTATAGTTATTTTTTTTTTTTAATTTTCAAAATAATTTATAAATTCCTTTTTAAACAAATTAAAAAATACACCTAGGCTACCATGTTTATCAACACCATAAATAAGCCTATTAAAAAGTATTTTTAATTTGATAATATTAGGTAGACTTTATATTGTAGCTTATCTTGACGTTTATGTGCAGTTTGTAATTATTTTTTTTAAACTTTCAAAATTATTTATAAATTCTATTTGTACCTTCAGGACAGATAGTTAATCAGGTCTTTTACAAAGATGTCTTGGAACAACTTCGAAAACGAGTTCAGCGAATCAGAACTGACATTGCAGACGATTTGCTGCTGCACCACGATAACGCACCATCTCACACTGCGCTCTCAATTATAGAATATTTGGCGAAGAAAAACATTCAAGTACTTCCACATCCTCCATACTGCCCAGATCTAGCTCCGTGAGATTTCTACTTCTTCCCTAAGTTGAAAATGAAGTTGAAGGGTCATCATTTTGGGATAATGGAAAAAAATAAATACTGTAACACGTAAACTAAACACACTTCAGGAAAATGACTTCCGGTACTGCTATGAACAGTGGAAGAAACGTTAGAACCGCTGTGTAACCTCCCAAGGGTCATACCTCGAAGGAGATAACTTGTAATTTCAGGTAAGTCCAATACATAATTAAATACGACACCAGTACACCTACATTTGGGACATTATTATATATATTTATATATTTTTTTAATTTTTTTTTTCTCTTAATTTTATATATATATATATATATATATATATATAATATATATATATATTATATATATGAACTATATATATATATATATATATATATATATATATATATATATATATATATTGGACTGATAGCTTTTAAACTAAATTTATTTAAATTTCTTCTACCATTGAAAAGTTACTAAAACACCTTAAGAATTCCCCCATGTATAAGTTCTCAGATGAAAAGGAACGTCACATTTTAAACGAGGTAAGAAACTTAGCTTTTGGATCTTTTCGTAATTTCAACCCTAAGAAATTGATACAATATACATCAAGACAGATTTTAAAAATTTAAAAGAACTTCGTCTATTTAAAAGACCTTAAATTGTATGAGTGAATTGAAGGATGTTGATGTATTTCTTATTATGAACAGAAACAACTATATGAGTAAGATGCATGAACTCCTTTCTGATACTACAAAATTTAGTTTAAGACAAACTTAATAGATTACTAAGAAAATTAAAAAAACAGTAATATGATTAATCAAGATATTTACAATTCCCTCTACTCGTCGGGAGCCAAACCTGGGATTCTTTATGGCCTTCCTAAAGTGTATAAACCTGATCTACCCATTCGTCCAATTTTAGCTGCAATGTGTAATAGCAAGATATATCATTTTCAATAAAATTATGGCATAATCTTTAAATTTTAGAAAATCTAACCAAAAACGATTACATGATCAAGGTCACATTCTCTTTTGTTTCAGATTATAAAAATTCGAAGGCAGAAAAATACATTATGGCGAGTTTTGATATCCAAAGTTATTACGAATGTGCCTTTAAGATAAACTCGCGGATATTATTCTTGCAATTCTTTATTATTTAATGCAGCGATAGTCAATGGTCTGGATAGGTCTAGTTTTGAGGAATTATTACATATAGCTACTAAAGATATAGTGTTTATATTTGATGGAACTTTTTACAAATTTATTGATGGAGTTGTTATGAGTAGTCCATTAGGTCCTACACTTTTTAATATATTTATGTGCCATTTTGAATCTCTCTAGCTTCAAAGTTGCCCTATTAAATTAATACCAGCTTTCTATAGGAGATATATTGATGATTCCTTCTTGCTATTTAGATCTAAAGAACATATCGAGATGTTTCTGCATGTTTTCAACTCTAAACATCCAAATATTAAATTTACATTTGAAACTGAAGAGAATTCCCTGGCATTTCTTGACATCAATATTTGCAAGGAAAACGACAAATTTCAGACTAGTGTTTATAGGAAGCCAACATTTACCGGATTGACCACTAAGCATGATTCTTTCATCCCTCATATTTATAAAGCTAATTTGGTAAAAACGTTATTTGACAGAGCATATAAAATTTCTTCATCTTATATTAATCTGTCAGATAAATTAAACTTCCTTAACCCTTAAACGTCAGAATTATTTTCGGAGTGAAATAAAAAAATTTTTTTGTTAAATTTAATCTTCTTATAACATAAATGTATTTATAATGCAAAATGTTAATATTTGTATTTAGTTTATTTGGAAGGGGGGTTCCGGAATTCAAATACATATTCGTCACACACAAGCTTTTTTTTCCTCTATTTTTAACCTATATTGTCTCGAAGATTTAAGGGTTAAGATGGGGGTAATTAATTTTTAATATTCATTAATTTGCCTTTCAATTTGGTAACTCACATTCCCCAAAAATGACAGCTTGAGATATAGAAGCTCCTTAGATACAGTTAATTTGGCCGCAAGAGGTGGTTGAAATTTTATAGAGAGAGCCGTTTTCTAAAAATATTTTCAATGAGAAACCGGGGAATCCATTTTTCAGAAAAAGTGTTTTAAACTAAAACCGATTTTTAATAATAACAAAATTGGAAAATTTTTCAAGTGTAAGGAAAGACTTCCTACATCTTTTTGCTCATCGGTGATATATAAATATAACTGTGGTGGCTGTGATGCCGCATATATTGGGAAGACTACTCGAAGTCTTTCAACTCGCATTGCAGAGCACAAAAGTGTTTCCTTTAGAACTTTGGAACAATTACATCATCCTCCCCTATTTGGCTTTTAATTCGCATTCTCTTCAATCAAATCACTCTATAATGGATTCGAATTTTAAAATTTTAGATTTTGAGCATGATCCAGCCGGATCTCCATTTGTTGGAATCTTTGTATATATGGCACCACAAACCCAAGTTAAATGAAAATTTGCATTTTGAAAATATCATAATTTTGAAGTGAGATTTCGCCATTTGACAATACTTTTCCTTAAATGTTATATTTTATATACTTACTAGTTTACTTTATATTTCATATTGTAAGTTTAATTATTTTTTGTTCCTTCTACTTTTAGCCTTGAGAATGGGTTGAAGATTTGCTCACCCGAAACTAGTCGGCAATATATTTTGTAATAAAAATGTTTAAGTTTGTTTTGGTCCTTCTAGGCTGTATTATATATATAGTATATAGATACATTACTATACATATATATATATATATATATATATTATATATGTAATATATATATATATATATATTATCATTATATATATTATATATATATACTATATAATATATATGCAGTTTAATTATTTTTCTCTTCGGATGTAACTTGTTAATTTATTTAGTAAATTAGACTTTATTAACAACTTATTATTATAATTATTAGTCTAAATATAAGTGCGATAACTGTGAAGCTAACTACTTAGAATGACTATTTTTCCACGAGGTTCGCTGAATAAAAGGGTATTTACATCATCTTCCATATTCAGCTATAAATTTCCTTTTTCTCTATAGAAATCATTGTATACCAGATGTTAATTTTGGAAATTTGAATAATGCGAAGGAACTCGATCTTCAAAATGAATAAAAAATAATTATACAAATTATAAATAAATAAAAATAATTATAAAGTGCGCAAAGTGTTAGGGAATTTAATTTTTCTTTAATAAATTCGTTAAATCTGCTTTCTTTTTCTCAAAGTTTTAATTTATTTTTGTATAAGTGTTCTAATTTCAGTTGCTTTGATGACGTTGTCGGCAAGATTTACAGTTAACTGATAAATCGGATTATGCATAATCAGTTTTATATAAAATTACATCGGGATTTTTTTTTCTTAATTCCGATTTCTCTCAAATCGTCAATCTAATCAGAAATAGTTGTTGTTATAGTAGTCAATTTGTACATCGAGACGTTTAAATCAATGAAATCAGGATAAGAATTCTCTTAAATATAAGTACCCTTGACTTCTTCGCTGCTATGATTGAGCAAGTCCAAAAATTGGTCCCCGATTTGAAAATCCGTTAACTTGTATTTCTATTATAGAATATGCCGATTCGACCTCGAGTGTATGTCCTGTAACCAAAAACTTGCTTTATAGCTTTTAAAAATTATTTATTTATTTTTTTTTTTTAAGGAAATACATGTAGAGTAAGGGAAATACGTTCATTCCCTGGGAAGAGAATATAATGTCTAGATTTAATTAGCAACATATTTGTCATCAAAGTAAAATTATATATAATATTATATATATAATATATATATACTATAAATTTATATATATATATTATATATATATATATATATATATATTACTATATATAATATGATATATATATATATAGTAGCTGTAATCTCTTCATAGGAACGACTTATTCAAAATACAAAATCATAATAAAACGGTTAATATTTGTCACTCTACACAACTATCAGAATATAATGTCATGTCAGTATCACCAATGATTGCTTCTCACTTTTGTATAATTATCATTTTTGCTTTAACAACTGAAAATACACCAAAACCTTTTTCAAAACTTATTTCAAATGTCGAAAAAGAAAATTTAGAGTATAATATTATATATATATATATATATATATATATTATATATATATATATATACTATATAATATATAGAAAAAAAATTTAGAGTATATATAAATATATATATAATATATATATATATATATATAATACCACTTTTCTAGACATGAAAATACTTAATTCTTCCTCCAACTAAAATATTAGCATCATTTCAGTTGAAATTTCATTAGATTTGCTACAAAGAACAAATCTAAGAACATCTTTCGTTATCTCGATTTTTTTCCTATCATAAAAAGCAGTGCGGATTATCCATTCCGTGAGAACAATATATCCACGTGCTTATTTTTTTCCCTTTTTTCGATTCATGCACTTTTCTTTATATTTCTCTTTTTCGTTTTTTTTTGTTTTTTTTTTTTTTTTTGGTTTAAAGGCAATACCATTTTAACTTAGTTTTAATTCACTACACGTATCAATTTAAAAGATCTCAAAAAATATATAGGCCTATATATAATTTACATCAGCGGCCAATTTTTTTTTAATGGCCGACTTTACAGCATCTTGCATTTTGGACTGTTTTTCCTTCCCTCGTACTTTTTTTTTTTCTTCTTCTTACTTTCGCTGAATATTTTTGATTGCTAATATCGAGCGTCCTCGCAAACAAGTTTTTTTTTAATATTATCATTAAAGTTTAATAATTTTGATTTGCCATACCAAAACAGCTGGAAGAAAAAGTAGTCAACCATTTTCTTCTTCGTTTCTCTTTCTTTCATTCACTTTCCATTGTTATTCATATTTTTTTTACTCATTTTTTTTCCTTTTCTTGTTTGATTCGTTCAAATTTTTTTTTTTTGGACTTTTCTTAAATAATCTAAATCTAATACCATTAGAAACCTATTTTAAATTATAACATCAAATGATCCTAAATTGACAGAATTAACTATTCAAATTATGATCTTTAAAAGTTTAACTAAGATTTTTTTTTTTTTTTTTGACAACGAAATAAAGCCACAAGAGCATTTTCGGATATTTTTTTTGGCTCTAGAGGATTCCATTTTCTTCACATTGGCTTTCCCTTTTGTTTCGCCCAATTTTTCTTTATATTTCGTGTTCTTTTTTTTTCATTTCAGACTTTAACTAAATTAGGCTATTTCAATTCCACATATCGGTTTTAACTCATTTCCAATTGATACATCTTAACTTTTTTCTCTCTTAGACGATCCTAATGATGTTACCCAAAGGATTTTTTTTTTTTACCAAATACGGTATAAAGAAAATATTTTATCACATTTTAGAAATAGTTTTCCCTAATCTTTCGTTCACCTTCACGGTTATCTTCATATGATTCATTTTATTCTTGACTTGTGTTTGTTATTCATGGTGAAGGAGAGCCAGTCATTTTTGTTACAAAAAGAGTGAGGGAAAACTGAGAAAACAACATTATAAAGGTGTGTCTGCTGAAAACATTCTCTACCGTGATGTAGTTCAGAGTGATACGGTATCGTTTCAACAAATACTTCATTGCTCTTATACAGTTACCACGCTGACTAGTCAGAGAACGGCCTAAAACTTCTATGAACTGCTTTCAACAATCATTCATATAGAAATTCATATATATAATATATATAGATAATATATATATATATCTACTTATATATATATATTTATATGTAAATAATATATATTATATATATAATATATATATATATATATATATATATATATATATATATATATATATATATAAGTTACGTGGGAGTCGGGCTATAATATTAGCAATAATAATAATATAATAATAATAATAATAATAATAATAATAATAATAATAATAATAATAAATAATAATAATAATAAATTTAATAAAAAAAAATTTAGGTACCGTACGTTTGGCAATGCCCTGGGATAGTGCGGAATATTTTCGGTAGCGCTTAATCCTTAAATGTTTCGTTATGCGTACACTGAATTTATATATATTTTTTTTAGTATTATTTTCCGCATTAGCACTAAAATTGCGTTTTTGCTTATATTTTTTTTTTTTACTTTTTAATATTAGATTTAAGTGTTTTTCTATCAAAGTAAATTTAAAAAAAAAAAAAAAAAGTCATTTAACATCCCTTCAGTGTTAAATTTTAGGATAGATATCGCGTTCGCAAATGAGCTGTCTGAATGTAAATGTTGCGTAACCAATGTTACTTTGCGGAATGCACTTCAACACTTTTCATACCTTCTAAACTTTTAAACCCTAACTGAAGCATTGCTATCATCTTCCATTTTTAAACTTTTTTTTATTGATTTTGTAATACACGATAAATCTCTTTGCACATCGTACATTTCAAAACCAATTTTGTTGAGAGATTTTAATTTTTTTTAATGATAATGTAATAGTTTTGGCATAGCATTTAATTATATTTAAATACATATCCACGCCATTCAGATATGTTTAAGTATATATATATATATATATATATATATATTATATATATATTATATATATATATAATATATATATATATATGTAAAAAAAAAATCCGTTTTTTTTAGGCGATAGGCGAAATATATGGAGTCAGGAACTTGTACTTCTGATTGAATAAAACGTTGCGCAGATCCAGGTTTTAATTTGAATACCCGTATCAGAGCTGGGAAATATATATATATATATATATATATATATATATATATATATATATATATATATATATATAATATATATATATATATATATATATATATATATATATATATATAGTTTCATGCTCTGCATCTAAACTCTTTAGAATTCAAATTGGTATATTCTATAATGCTTATATAAAATTACCAAATTGCAAATTTTTCGTTTTATTATTTTTACAATACTGGTAGAGAAACAATGCTTACTATGGCTTTTAATTTACATTGATTTACAGCTATTTAAAAGTCAACAGTTGAAGTTCAAAACCAAAAACCCAAAAATTTAAGTTTATGCTTGGTTATTGGGTACCAACCCTCCCTATACAGATTGAGGATGAATTAGAATTAAAATGAGTTTAATGGGATTTTTGCCCACGAAGGAGCATGTGACAATCTATTAGATGAAATTGAAGAATTTAAAAGTATAAATCGGTTATATTATTTTGGTATTTGAACTTTTCTTACATTCTTTATTTCTATTTTACTCAGTTATTTAAATTTTTCATGTTTTTCCGTAATATACAAATTTCTCATTAAATAAATGAAAAGCAATTACATTTGTTTTAAAAATACTATTTTTAATATTTTTTTGAAATATAATTTTTTCTAAAAATAAGCGTGAATTCCTAAATTTGTTTGGCAGTCTTATCTTGTACTTTAGCCAGCATTCTACCATGCAGCCATCTATTTCATTTAGGTTACCTTAAATCCTGGCCTAAACAATCCAAAAATTGCCCAAAATGCCGCCAGATTTAAATATTATTTTAATCATATTTTAATATTATTACCGTTATTGTCATTCCTCCTAATACTTTTTTTTGTTGCTTTTGGTATATTTATTATTATTATATATTATTATTGTTATTATTATTATTATTATTATTATTATTATTATTATTATTATTATTATTATTATTATTATTATTATTATTATCCACCTCATGAAAGTCGATTCGTTGATAAAACCCGTGAGGCGGATTTGGATTCATGAACTTCCACCTTTTCTCAGCTGGAGTCACAAAATATCACCTAGTACTACCAAAGGGAGCAACCAGAAAGAAACAACACAATTAGATTTTTATTTTCCAAACATTTCTCAAAATATACTTACAAACTATATGCAACAGATATGAAGTACCACTACCGACACTTAAATTATGATGTTTCGGTAGTTAGAAACGAAATCACCAGATGTAGGCCTAATACTTCCTCAGAATCCAAATATTTTTTTGGAAGGAAAGAAAATTTATTTTGAGTTTTGAAGTTGAAGAATATCGTCCTTCAGAAATCACTTTGGAGTTTAGAGTTTGCTGACATTCAAATTAAAGCATTTAATGATTTACAAAAGAAACCAAGGATTCTATGCCCTAATGGTAAGGGGAATAATGTAGTCTATAGTGGACAACGAAATTCAAAAATTACCAAACGCTAGAATTAAAGTGTAGGGGTCGGCCATGTATGAAGACTATAGCTCATGTTACCGTGCACGAGTCCATAAATATGCCTCGGGACGGGCAAAGTAAACTTTATGCTATGAGTCTCTGATTAGGCATTGGAGCACTCAATATGGGTGTTGGCTCTACAGTTCCAAGTAAAATTAATTCGGCACAAAATCTGCACACGATTTCACTAAAAAAATTTGAACTCTGAATCTTATAGAATAAACTAAACAAATGAAAGATCAGTTGGCGGCAATAGTAACTGAATAATAAATATCAAACAGTACGGTATGAACTAAAAATGAAAATGAACGTGCATGTTTCGCTTGATGGTAAGTGGTTGACGAGGGAATAAATTTCTCTGATTGGTCTAGGCTTCGCTGTAAAAGTAGAAACGGGAATTATTTTGGATTCGAAATGTTGTGCAAATAGTACAATGTATGTTCATGTGGAAAAAGGAAAAACGAGTAGATATCTATACACCTATAAAATCAGGCAAGTAACAATGGTGCCAAATTTCAGTATATTTTTTTCGCGCATAAAACTGAGTGGGTGTACATGGTGAGCTTCACGGTAAAGATTCTGCAAAGAGATCTTAAAGATTCTTTTAAGCATTGACCCACAGATCAATATCTTCAAGTCCGGATTTAACTATATTTAAGCTCGGTGTAGCGTGATTTACAGCCTAAAATTTATATCTTTAGTTTTGATGCAAAAAATCTGGAATGATCACGTGATGTATATAAATATATTAACACATTAATTAATGCATTGTACACAAATTATTATTTTAGCAATTTCTGATCATCAATGAATTTCGAGTAAAAATAATGTGTTTAATTATTCGTATTTTCATTGGTTCCAATATTTTTAATGATGGTTGCCGGAAAGAATTTTAAATATTGTTTGCCGCATATTTAATTTTATTTTTCTACCTATGGTTTTTAATACTAAATTACGATTAAATCAATTAATGAACGATTAAATTTGATAGCCCAACATATTTATAGTTTATGTATAAAAGCTGATGCTGGTTTACATCCGATAAATTATTATTATTAATATATATATATGATATATATCATATATTATATATATATATATAGTATAGATAATATTATACATATATATATAATATATATATATCAGGGGCGATACAGTAGGTAGTTACTCTTTCACTGAAAAGTTTTTGCTTTTATAAAATTAAATTAAATGGTAAAGGTAACTAAACTATTAATTTTTTTTGAAAGTGAGAAAAAGAAACTGATTTATAAAATAAAGGTTAAAGAAAAACAACTAACATTCTTTTGCCAATAAATAACTAAATTCATTTTGGAAATTTTCCTTCCTTAATTAAAGATTTAAAAGAGTTAAAGATTTAAGCTAGCGCGTACAGATTTTCAATTTCAGTATAATTAATAAATAGGGCCAGCCAGACATTTATTACCTTGGCTGGATGAATGAAAAAATACGAGGAATCCACGGAAACGAAAACTTTTCATTCAGGCGAAAACGTACCAAAAAAATTGAAAAAAAAGAATTTTGAATACCTCTCTTCCATATATATATATATATATATATATATATATATATATATATATATATATATATATACTTTATACTACTATATATATATATATAGATATATATATATATATACAGTATATTATATATATATATATATGGTCAGGCGTTTAGTATAAACCGCGTCATATGATATCTAAAAACTATTAATGCTAACAGTAACAAATGGAATACATTGGTGCGAAGCTGGTCCAATCGTAGTACGGAAATGGAAAAAAAAAAATATATATATATAATATATAATATATATCTCAAAAACTACGAAAGCTACAGCGAAAAGAATACATTTTTGGAATCTTGTAAAAATTCATTAGAAAATGTAAAATAAATAAAAAAATAAAAAAAAATTATTGTTAATAATTATAGTAATATGATTAAAAAAGGCCTATTTAGATGGTAAAAGGCCTATTTAGAACCTTTTATTTGGTTCTCGTTAAAATAATAGACTTTCTATTAAATTGCTTTTTTTTTTTACTAAAGAATTACCCAAGGGCTTTATAACCGCCCCGATGGGCAGGAGTCGGGCGTTTCCTTCTCGGCCCCTTCCGGGAACTACGGGGTAGGATTATTTCCCCCCCTCAGGGGAGGGTCTCCGGAACCCCCCGCTCTTTTGGTATTTGGTTGTCGCGGGGTTCCCCGCCCCTCCCCGACGGGGTATGGAAAACATCCCCCCCTATGTTCCCGTCGGCTCGAGCCCCCTAGTGGCCCGTATATACATGTTCCTATGTGAAATTTTACCAGGATTTCCAAAAATGTATTCCTTTTCGCTGTTAGCTATTGTAGTTTTTGGAATATAATTTTTTTTTTTTTTCATTTTCCGTAAAGAAGTGGAACACTATTCCACCAATGCATTCGGAATTACAGTAACATTAAGAGTTTTTAAGATACATATGCACGGTGTATACTAAACGCTGCATATATATATATATTATATTATATATATTATATATATATATATTATATATAAATATCTATAATACTATATATATAATATATAATACATATATATATATATATATATATATATATATAATATATATATAAATATACTATATATATGTTTTAACCCAAGTTTCTTTAAAAAAATTGATGAAAAAAATTCCTGCTCCATATTGACGGTAGCAAAAAAAAAAAAAAAAAAAAAAAAAAAGCCCGAAAATTAAGTCCCCATGGAGAACATATGTTTAACATTCATGGCATATCCTTTGATAGGATTAAAATGTTTAATATATATATAGATATATATGATTAAATGTTTAATATATATATTATATATATATATATATATATATATATATATATATATATATATATATATATATATATATATATATTTTAGCTGACACTCGCGCCTTGACGTTCATGCGCGAACTATAATTTTTTTTTTTAAATTTCCAAAATTATTTATCAATTCTATTTTTAAACGAATTAAAAATACTCGTATGCTACCATGTTTATCATTAACATAATGTTTGGAAATACTTTCAACAGTATCATTTTTTTAAATCTGCTATTACATATGTTTTATTCCGCTTTGACTGCTTATAATTTTCTTACAACAGAATATTTATGATCCTGTATCAGTTGAATATTTTGTGAACCCAACCGCCATGTTGAAATGAAATCAACTGGCTGAAAAGTCTGATAATTTAGAAAATATTTGTTAATCTTTTTATAAGCAAATTATAAGATGCTTTTAAAGTAGTCTTAAATGGTCATTACGAAGTTGTACTGAATCTATATTTTAAGAAAGATTGTTGACGAACAGAAAACGGCAATAACAAACGTAGTCCATTGGGAAAAGTCTGGAACTCACTTCTTTTTCATATTTTCACAACTTTCTTCCATTTCCACACTTTGTAATATAAAAACTAAATTTATTTTGGTTCCGTATTGCTAATTGCGCGAATAAATGTGGATTATCTATATTTGCATAACTTCACTCACCATGAAATTTCGATAATGTAACTGGGAATTTAAAAAAATAACTAGCGCAACAACATACGGTTGTCCTTTTCCTAACTAACAAAATAAATGCTAGGCTTTCGTATGACAATTCTGTAACTTCACTTCCTGCCTTGGGTGTACGACAACTAAAAATTCCAAATTCCAAAAATCGCTTCTTAAAACAGTCTTTTATTTCTTGATTTGTTCAGATATATAAGGCGGGCGTACGATTCTATCGACCGGTCAATTGTGTATAAATAATAATAATAATAATAATAATAATAATAATAATAATAATAATAATAATAATAATAATAATAATAATAATAATAATAATAATAATAATAATAATAATAATAATTAATAATAATTAATAATAAAATAATAATAATAATAATAATAATAATAATAATAATAATAATAATTTAAAAGCTTTGCATTTCATTTCCAAGGTTCTAAAGATTTATTTTTGGACATTATTAGGTTTACATAAAATAATTTTTTTTTTAAATTTACAACAGAAGTAGAAAGAAGGCTTATTTACAGTGATTTTCTGACGCGTCTCGTCTCTGAACTTGAGATTTCTTCAGAGGAAAGTTGTTCGTAAGGAAATGGGTGTGGTTTAGTTAATAGATACAATAATTTAATAAAATAATGATTTTCACTGATAATTATAATTAATTCATTAAATTTTAATTTAATGTCGGGTCTACGAGTTATGATGTAGAAGGCCTCCAATATATATATATATATATAATATATTATATATAGTATAATATATATATATATCTATATATAATATATATATATAACTATATATATATATATATATATATATATATATATATATATTAGAGGTTAGGCGGATGGTGATTTTTCTACTATCCGCGAATGAGGGTAGTTAAAATCCCTATCCGCGGATTGCGGATGCGGAATAGTTAAGTTTTTGAGTTTTAGCTACAGGTACTTCATCTTATATATAATATATATATATATATATATATATATATATATATATATATATATATATATATATATATATATATATATATATATATATATATCAGGGGCGTTTCCTCCATAGGTGCTAGGTGTGCGCCGCACACCCTATAAAAAGCTATTTACTTTTTTTTATTACACTTTAGATATAAGGGAATATTTGTTCAAATGAAGATAGTTGTGTATACAATTATTCACTAAAATATTAAAAATTTAAATGCTCTTAAACTTCCAATTCGCTTATTTTTTATAGTACCATATCAGAAAGGAAACTTCATGTGCGTTCGAAATTTGAACGTCTTATTTTCCATTGCGTCTATATTACTCACGCTCTCTCGCTGTAATATTTTCTATTCTTATAATAAATAGAATTGGTGCGATCAAAACATCGCACATGCTTTTTGTTGGCATCGAGATTTTTTTTCTATATATATTCTACTGTGGTTTATATATATATATATATATAATATATATATTATATATATATATATTTTATATATATATATATATATATATATATAATATATATATATATATATATATATATATATATATATATATATATATATATATATATATATATATATAAAAATGTATAGGCTATATTATTTTTGGTCATACGCCCGCCTTGTGTGTACGATATCTCTGTTAATTAATCATTATGATGTAATTAATTTCCTTTATATTATTTACAAATTAATTTTGTATTTTATGAATATGATTAATTGTTACTAATTATAAAATCATATTATTCAAATTATTAACGAATTTCTTAAATAAATTTATAAAAATTATTGAAATTCCGAGTAGGAACGGAGTAGGCTACCATTATGTCAAGAACGCAAGATTAATTGAAAAAAACAATTAGTAATACAGATGCTGTCATTTGCTGTGCTTTGTGAACTTGTGAAGTGCATTGAATTTTTACTTTTACATCATTAAATGGCTTGTTTTCAGTAATTCATAATTATACATTTAATTATTTATTATTAATGTTATAAGTGTTTTAGTTTTTATATTTGTGGTAATATGGCTGATTGTAGTTGCATTATTGAACATCTTTTAGAAAATAAATTTTCTCGAAAAAGTCACGAAGAAAAATTATTAATAATAAAAAATGGACGCCCTCAACCTGAACTACCGAAGTTAATTAGCCATCACAAAGGTAATAAAAATAAATATGTTCGTCATTTTTCTGTTAAACATTATGAGTCAATTTCATGGATTACGGTTGCAAAGCGTTAAATAAACTATTTTTTTGTTGAGCTGTTTAGATGTTCTGATTGAATAATGGTGTGGACAAAGAATGCTTTTTCAGATTGAGGCCATTATTCATCGATGCGAAACAGCAACATGAAAGGTCTGCTACGCACGTCAATTGTTTTGTAAAATGTAAATTATTTGTTAAGCAAAGAATTGATGTTTATGATTGACTCTTCAACGGTTTGTCAGATTATAAATGCAACATAAACAGAAAAAGTTAAAAAAAATCGAGAGATTTTTAAAAGACTTATTGACTCAATTTACTTATGTAAACAAGAGCTTCCTTTGAGAGGTCACAACGAATCAGAGGAATCTATTAACAAAGGAAATTATTTAGAATTTTTGGAGACTCTCAGACTTTATGATCCCATATTAGACACTCATCTAAAGACATCGACTGTTTTTCGTGGAACTTCTGCAGCTGTTCAAAACGATATCATTTATGCAATAAGTGATGTTTTACTTGATGAAATAAAGAATAAAATAAATGAAGCTACTTTCGTATCTATTATGCTGGATGAAACTTCTGATGTTTTGTCAAAATCACAATTGTCTACCGAATTTCGTTACACTAAGGAGGGTATATCTTTTGAACGATTTATTGGATTTACCGATGTCAGTGCAGACAGAACTGCTGTAGGCCTATTCAATTATGTTGAAAAAGTTGTTAACGAATTTAAAATTGGAAGTAAATTAGTTGGGCAAACATATGATGGGGCTGCAGTTATGAGTGGGCATTTAAATGGACTTCAAAGTAAAGTTCAAGAAGCTTATTCAAAGGCTTTGTTTACGCACTGCTACGCTCACGTGTTAAACTTGGTCTTGCAGCAAGGATTATTAAACATCCAAGAGTGTAGGAACTTTTTCCAGACTCTCTCAGCATTGGCGGCATTTTTTTCACACTCCTCAAAAAGGAAAATGGCGTTGCAAAGTTTTGTTAACAGAAAATTGCCGTCCGTAGCACCTACCAGATGGAATTTTACATCTAGATTAGCCCTCACAGTTAAAGAATATAGAAATCAGCTTGTCGAATTTTTCGAATTTTTAACACTTAATTCTCATGAGTGGGATGCCGATACTATTGTAAAGACTAAAGGATTTCTTCATTCTTAAATGATTTTGATACAGTTTTTTTACTTGAGGTTTTTGCCAAATTATTTTCCTATACAGATGTATTGTATAATATATTACAAAACTCATCGGTAGATATACTTTACTGCTCCAAGAAAGTAACTGACTTGCTTCATCAACTACAAAGTGATAGGAAAAATCTATTTGAAGCACTTTGGAAACAAACAATGAGTACAGGAAATCTTGAACAAAAAGCTAAAAGACAGAGAGGACAGAATGATGATTTAAATTTTTTTTACCGTCGGTTGTATTTTGAAATCATTGACAACGTTTCTACACAAATTCAAACGCGGTACAGTTCACTTCACAAAGTTTCTTTCTTTAAGCTTTTAGAGCAAAGCAACTTTCGAAATTATGAGAAAAACTTTCCTGATGATCTTATAAACAGTTTGAGATGAACTTACGGAACAATATTCGACTACATTTTACTTAAAAGTGAACTAACTGTACTTTACGCTAGTCCTGAATTCTACGATAAACCAGTCTTTGAAATTTTAAAATTTTTGAAAAGTAATGACCTTATATCTGGTCTAAGAGAAGTTTATAAACTAGCTGAACTAATTTTGACAATTCCTAGTACAACCAGCTCTGTAGAACGGTCATTTTCTGCTTTAAAACGAATTAACACATATTTGTACAAGCTCTGATACATGTGATCGTTTAATCAGCTTAAGTTTAATTGCTATGAAAAGAAATGCTAGCAAAATTAAAATAAACGATTATTTTTATGATCTTTAATTGAAAATTTTTTATCAAAAGAAAGAAGACATATGTATTTAATAAATAAAAAATATTCGTGCTGTTAACAGGTAAGAAAGAATTACAATCTCTCTTCTCTCTCTCTCTCTCTCTCTCTGCTCTCTCTTCTCTCCTAAATCTAATATATATATATAATATATATATATTTATAAATATATATATATATATATTATTATATAATATATATATAACTATTATATATATATATATATATATCAACTATATATATTGTCTGTAGCAGCAGGAGAAATTACTTCTAATATATATTATATATATATATAATATATAATATATAATTATATATATATATTATTATATATATATTATATATATGATATTATATATAATATAATATATATATATATATAAATATATATATATATGTAGCACACCATTATAACTTAGGGAAAACGCCACTGATAATATATAGATATATATATATATATATATATATATAGATATATATATATAATTATATATATATATACGAACCAACCAGCAAAAAAAACATAATATAATATATATATAATATAATATAAATATAATATATTATAATAGTATATATAATAAATATATATATACCAGAAGTGCAAGATGCGCCTGTGGACCCAACGTCTTAATTGCACCCCTACAACCTCTTGTCCACAGGCCTCACACCCATTTAGAAAAAAGTTATGCAATATATTAAAGTGCTGTGAAACTGAAAATAATTCTCAATATGTTTCAAAAACAAAGAAAGACTGACTGAGACACTTTCAGGGGAGAGTTCCTTCTCTTGGGCGTCGATAAAAAGAGATTCTGCAACCACATGAAAGAATGGCTCAGCTAGCTACACTTGTCGAAGGGCAATGCTAAGAAATTCGCCTGGGACTCTACAATTGATGTGGAAAAAACTTTTGACAATCCCTCGCGCTACAAAAACCATTGATCTTACCTAATATTCCCAACTTTGTTCTCTTTTGATATTCTTCGAAGTAATTGATAAATCGCTTTTACACCTCTGGAACCTCGCTTGCTACAAAAGCCAAAAGAAACGTTCATGATTCAGTAATGAATATCGCTAACAGATGGTAATTGCGTCTGTTTCGTTTTTTTTTGTTTTTTAGAATTAAACCAAATTGAGTTATCAGCACGGCCCATTTTAACCCGCGCACCTAGAGAAGAGTGATACATGAAAATCCCTATAAACGGTGGATTTCAATGAGGCAGGATCCGGTCGGAACTGTATTGATTGGGAAAATGAAAGCAATAAGGCCGCAACTTCTACCTCTAAAACGTGGTTGTCCAAACTCGTCATTTCTGTGTCTGTAGATTATTGTTTCGAATTATTAGATTTTTTCAGAACTATAATTTTTGACATTTATTATTTATCAACTCTTACAATTTTTTCGAAAGATTCAAAACTTTAAAGTAATGCATAGAATGGGTCAATTACGCACAAAATGCACGAAGTAGTATATTTGATATTTGAAATTTGTGCTCAGAAATGTCGAAATTCAAAACATACTTTCTTTTTGGTTATTTAAAATGCTGAGCACAATTTTCAAATAATCAAAAAACTACTTCGTGCATTTTGGGCGTACGACCTATGCTATGCAATATTTGTTTTTTAATAGAAGCAATACTACGAAAACAAAATTGTAATTGCATGCTAAAAAATGTCAAAAACAGAGATTTAAATGAAATTCTGAAACAATGACTACATATACAGAAAAACACCCAGAGAACAACGTTTTAGAGGTTAGAAAAACTTGCGGTTTGCTTTTTTCCCATCAAAATTGTCTGAAAATTAAGAATTTTATGTCTATATTTTGGTGGGAGCTAAAATGGGAAGCCTGAAAACTCCAATATGGGATCTTCCCCCTTTATTGGCTGGTAGATATTTCTGAACCTTTATAGTAGCAGGTTTATCACCATAGGCATGCCTAAATTAATTTTAACCCTTTGATAAAACACGTGGTTCGAGAAGAAATTTTGTTTCTGTATCTAGGATTAGAAAAGTGATATCGCACATGCGCTCATCGTTTCGCAGTTTGAAATCTATTATCTATCTCCAGCATGAAAGTGTTTCTTCAAATCTTGAAACCAGGTTCTGGCAATTAATAGTATATTATATATATAATATAATAGTATATATCATATATAGATATATATATATACTATATATATATTAATATTATATATATATAGATAGGTATATATTATATTGATATATGATTAGATCTGTGCCTTAGTTTCTTTGCACTGGTCAAATATTTAATTTAAATATTATGGGCTTTTCTAAATCAATCCGAGCTCTATCCTTTGTCTATGTTTGTGGTGCATGTGCTGAAAGATAGTCAATATGTGGTAGCATATGTAGTTGCATTCATAACTGAAGAGTTGTAAATATTCTTTGTTAATATATGTGTATATACGCTTTGGTGCAGAGTTTCCTTTGTAGCTTGTGTCCTGAGTTTTTCTTTAGTTTGAGATTTTGTTGTGTGTGTGCTTTATTTAATGTGCCTATTTAATTCTGCTAGCTGCGCTGTTGTTCTCCATTGCTGTCCTTTCTCCTCTTATAACAAGATATCGCTTTTTGCGAGTCCAATTAATCCGTCTTGTGTACCGGCCAAATATTGTACACAGACAGAGGACGGCCAGAGAGATTTCCTCACCCACGATCCTGAGTTCCTTTCGCCGTTGCAGTTGGCAAAAACAACAGAACTTGAAAAAATAGTATGACGTTGAGGTGGGTGTTTTTTTGGGAATGCACACGGTTTGTGTTCCTACTGAGTGGTTGGAACTAAGCAGTTTCGTTTTGGCAAGTATTCTTACGAAAAAGTAAGAACGTTCTCGAAAAGAAAACTGGTTGCGTTGTCAGAATTTCAGAAAAATTTGAAATTATTCTCATAAACGGTAAGAATGTTGACAAAATTCCGTAAGATTTTGCTAGTTTTCCCTAATCTTACCGAAAATTCTATTCTGTACGAGAAAGATGGTAAAGCAAAGGAAATGATGCAGAAAGCAGGTCATGGAATTTATTTTTCCTTTTACTTGTTTTGTTTTACAATGGAATAAATTTTTTTTAATAGATGGATTTAAGGTAATGAGGATTGTGTCAAATAGTTTGTGTTGATACACAATTTATTATTATTCCTTAAAATATTCAAAAAAAAATACAATGATAATGTTTTCAATACGTGGTAGGCCCGTTTTAATTGATGAATAAAAAAATGGCTTTAATTTTCAGCTTTGCCAAATTTTGATGAAAAGATGTTACAATGATGCACTTTTCATTGTTTTGTTTTTTGTAACAAATACTATATATATATATATATATATATATATATATATATATATATATATTATATAATATATATATATATATATATTATTATATAATATATATAATATATATATATTATATATTACTTAACACCCAACGGAACAGGAGTGGATGAAAAAAATTCATAGGTAGACCTCTATGATACATAGATAGATGTTTTTAGGGTTGAAATGAAATTTTTTTTTTACTTGACCTGACCTGACCTGATCTAACCTAACTAACCTAACGTAACCTAAAATTTCACCCCTAGAACAGGTAAAAAAAAAAAAAAAAAAAAAATAATACACATTTCGCCCCTAGAACATCTATTGTATTATAGTACTACTGTTGAAAATTTTTTTTTGACCGTATGGGCGATTAAGTAACTTTATCCATATAAAATATATATTATATATATAGATATATATATCAGAGGTATATATAATATATATATATATATATATATATATATATTATTCAGTGGCATAACTAGATGTTAATACATGGGTAGTCATAAATATTCCGATTTAAATAATGTTTAGACTATATATATATTTATAGATATATTATATATATATATATATCATATATGATATTATATCAGAGGTGGGCACCTGCAACTTTTTTGTTAGTCCGCAATTTGCGCACCTGAAGAAAACGTAGCTCCGCAGCGCTCCTCTGCACCTATTCAGACATCAAACCTCACCATCGCAGTCCGCACGTCCTTCCGCTAATAATTTAAATTTAATTCACAAAAGGTTTTAATATTAAATACTAATATTATATATCCTTACAAAAATTTATTTATAATATATTTGAAAACTTTACGTATATCTTATAAAAATTCAAGATTTTCCTCTTCCTCCTCAATGTCTTCTTTCAAAAAGATTCCATTTTTACCTTCAAAAAGATTAGCTGCTCAAAATTAAAAAGGCAGTTAAGGCTGACCTCTTTGTCCTCAAAATATCCCCACCAATACTAAATATTCGCTCTACAGCAACAGATTAGGGAGGCAGGTGTATTATATTTATTAACAAGTCAACGAATTCGTGCCTATGCTGAACAGGGAAAGATTCCTTTGGTGAGAGGATTGCTGGTTCAGTTCGCTTCCAGCAATCCATTGCTAATTAAAGTCCTCACCTAAATTATTCTTGCCTCCCTTCTGAAATATTTTGACCAACCCTGTACCAATAAGAAGTCATTTCGTCACAAGACTTTAGTAGAATCATAAAAGCTTCAACGCCCTGCAGATCGATGCTAATGCTACGATATCAGCTCGCGTAGCTATATATATATATATATATATATATATATATATATATTATATATATTATATATATAGATATATATATATATATATTATATATAGATATATATATTATATATATATATATATATATATATATATATTATATATATATATTATAATAACCAAAATTTATATCAATTTTTCAAAAGAGAAAGTAAATTAAATTCTATGGAAAAAGTTGATTTTTAAGTAAAAGTAAATTAACAGCCACAAAGTTTTATATTTTCAATATTTTTTGATATACATGATTAGAGTTGTAATTGAAAAGTATCTTTCTAAGTTATATACTGTTCTAATATGGATACCTGAATACGTGCGAAATCCATCTCAAATTTGACATTAACGATTCTACAACCAATAATATTACGAAGTTCAAGTAAGTTCATGTTTTATTAAGTAAAATAAATTTAATAAATTATTCTAATGAGTAAATAATGAAAGAATTAGAATCTATAGAATTGCTGATAGGACTTATAAATAAACGAAGAGATCGTCTTCTTCGACGGAAGCTTTACAACCTCAAAAGTCGACCACATTTATTATTCTTCGTAAGAGATTTCCTCCAGCAAGATCTGGAGGTAGGTAACGAATTGCTCTTAATTTAAAATAAGTACCATAATATGAAAGAAAATTAATATTATTTATGAATTATAGAAAACAGATACATTCATTTTATACACTCTTTTATACATACTTTTCTTTTTTTTATTTTAGGATCGGGCTACGGAGCTCATTGTTCACACTTCACTATCAACTTTAACACGGGCTACGGAGCCCTTTGAACTATCAATTAAAGAACGAGCTCAGGAGCTCATCATCATCAAGCGTCTTATTAATTCCAAACTAAAAGAAGTACAAAAGCAATCAAATCAAAAAAATGCTACGTTTTAAGAAATTGTAAATAAAAACTTTATAAACATATCTAAAGATATCAACAGTAGTAAGAAAAAGAATTGCGCGGTTGTTTATCCGGCGGATGCCAATTAAAATTTTGCCGCATTAATCCTGCACACGTTGAGACCAGTCGTAAGCGACCTAAAGTAATTAAAAATAATTAACCCGAGCGTACGTTGATGACCAGCTGTAATCTATCTATATTTGGAAAGGAATAAAAAAATCTTAAAAACATAATTACTCTAAGCGTACGTTGATGACCAGCTGTAAGCTATATCATTAAAAAGAATTAAAAACTTTAAGAATACCGAAAAATAAAAAAATCATAAAAATAAAATAAATACTCAGAAACATAAAATTTGATTACATATTAACTTAAGATAAGCTAATAAAAAATTTATATATATGTATATATGTTTATTTAGCAACTTAGTAGAAATCAATTAAAAGTATAAAAATCAGTTGTTATTCAGCCTTTCATATAGTATTGAGTCTAATAATTTATTTTATAAAGAGAATGATATGGTTAAATTTTAAATGGTTTAAATAGGAGGTAATTATTTAATTTATTTGCACTATTTGCCAATTGCTTGCTTCGCACATTACATATTCTCACCCTTTTTATTTTCTTTGCATGATCTGTTGCTTTGAGAATGTTTATCGCCTCATGTCCGTTTGTCAAGAACAGTGGTAGAGCTTAATGGGTATTTCAGCATGTGAGCTGAACCTACTGACCCCTGGATGTGGAACTTTCACCTTGACACTTCCATATATGCACACAACAGTAAGTTAATATCATTGTGTGTTGTATTAATGTCTGTCTTTAGAATAGATCTCACCAACTACAAGTATTTTTATCATTTCTAATCTCACTTTCAATTTAATTTATTCTATTATCTCCCATTATTCTGATAACCATTATTATCAACTTTATTATTATTCATTTTTAATGTTATGGAATTAACCCCCCCAAGTTTTTCCATAACATTTGGTAGCAGAGCGTTTTTCTCGGACCTTAAGTAAACCATGGTCCTCAAAATAATTTAGTATTGGAAAGGTTGGTAATAATTTTTTATTTTAGGTAAAGAAAAATTAAAAAATTTATTTGCTATAAAAAGAACTTACTTTTTTTATTTTTGAGCTTTGTTTATTTCCACGTAAATATTTATTATTTGTGTTCACAATAAGTGTTGTATATATTATTATAATATATATATTATATTATATATATATATATATATATATAATATATATTATATAATTATATAATATATATATATTAATATATATTATATGAGATGGTCAGATTTTTTTTAATGCTCACAGTATGTAACTTGAGAGAACGGCAGGTCCTACAGTAAAACCAATTATATATTTGGATCAGCCGAAAATTCTTAGGATGGGATTTAACTTTTTTTTTTTTTTTGAAGTAAAAAATTTTTTTTTTTAACTAAAAGAAATACTTGGGTAAACCGCAAAAATGGTAGGATTCGGGTTCTCTCGGCCTCCGCGTGGACGACGGGGGGGACAATCCCCCCTCCAGGATGGTCTCCGGAAACCCCGCTCTTTGTCTGTGGGTGTCGCGGGGGTTACCTCCGGACCGATCCCACGCCGGGGATGAAAACGTCCCCCCTCTAGTCCCCCGTCGGCTCGAGCCCCCTAAAAAAAACTTAAAATTTTCCAAAAAAAAACAAAATTATTTCACCAAATTAGGGGCTCGAAGCCGACGCGGGGACGAGGGGGGACGTTCTTCATCTTCCGGAGGGATGTCGGAGGAACCCCCGCGACACCAAAGACCAAAGAGCCTCCGCGAGGACCATCCCCGGAGGGGGGGATTAGTCCCCCCCGTCGTCCACCGGAGGCCGAGAAGACCCGACTCCTTGCTATCTTTCAGTACCCTACGTTACTCTTTTGAAGTAAAAAAAAAAAATTTTTTATTCTAAAAAAAAAAAAAAAAAAAAAAAAAAAAAAAAAAAAAAAAAGTTAAATCCCATCCTTAGAATTTTCGGCTGATACCAAATATATAATTTGTTTTACTGTAGGACCTGCCGTTCTCTAGTTACATACTGTGAGCATTAAAAAAACTGACCATTATTATATTATATATATAGATACATATATTATATATATATATATATATATATAATATATATTATATATATATGATATATATATATATAATATATATATATATATATATATATATATATATATTATATATATATATATATATATATAAATATATATTTTTATATATATATTATATATTATATATATATATATAGACAACACTAATTGGTGGACACAAATAATAAATTATTTACATGAAATAAACTAAAAAATTAAATAAAATGAATTGGAAAATAAATCAATTTGAAGCACAAAAAAAAAAAAAGTTCTTTTTATAGAAAATCGAATTTTAAATTTTATTTTCTATAAAAATTATTACAACCTTTCCATTACTAAATTATTTTGAGGACCATCGTTTACTTAAGGTCCGTTTTCTCTTTGAGGAGCTACCTGCTACCTGTCTACCGTCTACCATCAACTTGTCTGCTCTGCTACCTCGAATTTTTCCATAACATTTGGTAGCAGAGCGTAGTTGGTGAGAACTACCCTTGGCTCTACTATTGCTACCTTTTCCTTTCCTTTCCTTTCCTTGTTCTGTTCCATTCTAATATGGCTCTATATTCAAGTGGGTTTTCCTCTACACTCCTAGGAGTGTTGACAACATCTACACCTCCAATATCTACGCAAGTTGCAAATATGACAGTTGCATCTCCGGTCATTCCCTTTACATTGCCATCTATTGCACACTACGGCTATACTGGTCGTATTGATCACCAAAATTCCTCTCAGTTAGGTTTCCAGCAAAGTCCAGTGCAGCGACCAATGTATCAGAATGTACCATCCTCTACTCAAGTTTTATGTGATTCCTCCTTAATAAATAAGCTAGTACAACAAAATCAACAAATGATGAACTTATTGGTAAACTTGATTGACAAATGGAATGAACATATTCCATCGCAAACTGTGCAGATTCAAACAGTTCACAGGTATTCACAAACAGAAAATTTTCCATCTAGCCAGATACCAAGTACTCAAAAAGATTCACAAACCCAAACAGTAAATTTACCATCTAAGGAAATACCGACCGTTCAAAAATTCTCACAAACCATAGATTGTCCACCTAGAACATCCTTTCATAATGATAAACCAGTCACTCAATTTCAAACTCGGTGTAACTATTGTAAAAGAATAGGACATAATATTAGATATTGCCGTTTACGCTCCTATTGTCAATTCTGTAGAAAAAGAGGTCATGTTCAGAATGAATGTTATATTTTTATGAATAAATGTATTATTTGTGAAGAGTTGGGACACATAGTGTATAATTGCCCAAAACGACGAATCCAAGTGACTAATACTACATTACAAGGTAGTTCATTATCGAAAGATTCAGAGCCAGCAGTGCCGTGTTTGCATGACAACACAGACAAAAGTACAAAAACTGATATTGAAGTAATTGAGAATAAAGACTTGTTTCTCCATAATGACCCTGATAAAAATCAGGAATTAAAAATTTCTAAAGTTTTCCCTGTTAGGAATAATGAAGTTGAATCTTTTCATGATAAGTCAAAACTTCCTACACCTAATAATTATAATACCTTCTTACGAAATACTAAACCTCAATCAGTAATCGGGTCTTCTAAAATAATTTCTAAAGATGATGTTCAAATGTTAGGAGTTCTAATAAAAAAATCTGCTAAAAAGAAGTTCTATCAAAAATTGAAAGAATCTGGAATTTCTATGGACATTGAAGGATTACGACCACAGAACCTGGTATATGGTCTAATGCCTTTCGCTACTTTTTTTAATACTTACCCGGAGATTGCCAATGACAATGTTGGTGGTCCTAGTTATGAGGGAGCTATGGGAGAGGTGCAATTGCCTCTCACATTTTGTACAGTGGTGATGGCAGAGTTGTAAATATGTAAATATTTTTCAGATTGGTGGGGAGGCATAAAGTACAATTTTAACTGCCCATAGGGCCTATTAACAAAATTTTTCTTAATTATCGCTTTACGGTTCTATTAGTGAGTTAAAATACTCAATTCAAAATTTTTCAAATGATAATTGATTAAATAATTTAAATTCATTATTTTATA
>JABUQX010040918.1:45000-52500 GCA_015478945.1 Trachelipus rathkii | reverse complement strand
TATGTGTATTTCAGTTCTAGTACAGCTCGGTAGCAAGAAATTAACAGCTGTTCAATAAATAACGAATGCATCACAAAAACACTAAAAAATTGTGTCCAACTATTTCTTCATCCAAGTATGATTCCTTACTAGCAATAAAAAACAATTTCAAAAGTATTTCGCAGTTCTTATCTCAAGTGATATTTATGAGTAAGAAGTCAAGCTGAAAGAAACGAAGGCCTTGTTCTCAGGAAGCTAGTTAGAAAATTTTGAGTTATTCATCTGTCTTGCTGTTTCAAAGTAAAAAGTATTGCCGAAAGCATTTTGCATGTTGTCTCAAAAATATTGCAAAGTCCAAATACATATCTTCAGAAAGCAACTTACCTATTGGGACAAGCAAAATCAAACTTATGTGAGCTAAGACACAAATTTGAAGATGTAGTGAGAGAAACTACGGAGTTAGCACATCATTGGAACATTGAAGTAAAAATTACTTCCAGACGTCAAATACAGATTAAAATGTTTTTCGATGAGCTTTTATCTTATGAAAGAATTGAAGACCCATTGAAAGCCTTTAGAATAAGGGTTTTCAATAAATCTCTTGATCAGATAACTACTCGTTTCACTAGCATGAACAATGTTAATGAGTTGATTTTCATTTCTTGCTCCTGCAGCAATAGCAGAGATACGAAATGAAAAGTTGCAAGAAAAGGCTACAAAACTGGTAGAAAAATACGATTTAGATTTATTTTTCGGTTTATGAACAATTAATCACCTTCAAAGCATTAATGACTACAGAAGTGAAAAGGAAAAATATGGTACCTATTAAAGATTTAGCAAACATTTTATTCGTAGAAAACAGCTGCTTAGCAAGTAGCTTACCAGACTTGTATACAGCAGTTCAGTTGTATTTGACGTTACCAGTAACATCTGCAACAGCTGAAAGATCGTTTCCAAAGCTCAAGTTAATTAAAACTTTTTTTAAGGAACAATATGACACAAACAAGGCTAAGTGCATTGGCTTTATTAAGCATTGAAAATGAAACATGTCGTACTCCTGATCTGAAAGAAGTGGTTAATAAATTCATGGCAATGAGCCAAAAACGTTTTGGTAAACTATAAGCATTCATCCTTTCGAATATTTTGACAAGCCGAGAACAGATATTCACGAATTTTGGCAAGTTAACATTCTTATTCTATAATAAAAAACGTTTTGGTAAGCTATAAAGCATTCATCCTTTCGAATATTTTGACAAGCCGAGAACAGATATTCACGAATTTTGGCAAGTTAACATTCTTATTCTATAATTTCTTGCATATATATATATATATATATATATTATATATATAATATAATATAATATATATATATATATATATTATATAATATATATATATATATATATATATAATATACTATATATATATATAATATATATTAATATATATATATACTATATATATATCAATAACTAGATGATACTATTTTTTTGGAGGAGGGGAGGGGGAAATTATATATTTAAGTAAAAATAGTAATAATGCGTTTGGAAGCAGAAAGTAGAAAGATGTTTTTGAGAATTTGATTAAATTTTTGTACAAAAAAGTGAAAAGTCTTTAATGCATGTTTTTTCCCTTTTAAAGAACATTTATACTCATTTTTACATACTCTTTCCAAAAATGTCATTACTATTGATGAAAATTCTACAAAATAAAATATTTATGCCTATACCAATAAGCTGATATATATATATATTATATATATATTATATATATATATATAATATATATATATTATTATATATATAATATTATATATATATATATAAATATATATGTAATATATATATATATATATATATATATAATTATTATATAATATATATATAATATATATATATATATACAAAGGTGGGCATTAACGCGTTAAAGCGTTAATCCGTTAATTAACTCGTTAATTTTTTCGTTAACTATTAACGCTTTCGGTTAATTTCGAAAAGACAGTAACGGTATTAAACGAAAGTTAAAAATTTTTCCCTACATCCAGTTAATCGTTACTTTAAATTACCGAGTTTATTATATTGTTTCTTATCAGCATTTAAATTGTATTAGATTGATTTCGATAACAACTTTTTTTTTCCAAATTTGCTAAACGCTCTCTCAATGCGCTCCCAAAATGTGTTTATTCTTACACGGGTATTTATCCCGTTTAGAAATGTTTGACGTGTTTCTTTTGCTGTATTCTCATTTCTTATTGCCTTATTGGTTCGCTGAAGAAAAAAAAATAGTGACTGTTGCCCGTTCAATGAGTCATTAACTTCTTTCGTAGTTACTTGAACTTTTGCTTCTTTTGTGACTAGTGAAAAAATATAAGAACTAGCCTCATAAGCGTTGTAATTTATAAAAAATATACATATTTGGATTAAAATTCTAAGTTGGCATATCTTATTATTTTTCCAACAAGATACCCCTCGGGGGTCCGCAAACGAATGTCCGCGGTTCAAAGCTTTATTATACCCGCGTAATATACAATATCAACAGCATATCACACATCAAAGTGAAATGGTCATTGAACAGATTTTTCCTACAGCTGATGTTCAATATGTGCCCTTTCGTTATAAGTGAGACATTCAGGCCGATAATCCAATCCTCCCAAACATTGGGCTAACAGACCTGAGTAATGGAAAGGACCGGCATGTTCAATTCTGCTTTCAACTCTGCGTATAACTGAGCAGCCCCATAGGAAGAATCGCATGCGTTAAGTCGGCGGACCGGGCGAGCCAATATAGTAGAGCTCTGTCGTCTGCGACATTAATGGGAACCAACCCAACGATCTGGGAGTAAGTCGTTCAACCACGCTCGCACTATTTGACTCCAATGTGGAGGGGCTCCATCTTGCTGCCGTATAAAGTTTACCGCTTCATCTTCTAATAATTGTGGAAAGAGCATTTGTTTTAACATATCGAGATAGGCGACCCCTATTACGGTTGCTTCTGCGAAAAAGAAAGGTCCATAGGCCTGGCGTCGGGATATGGCGCAGAAAAAGTTAACCTTTGGGGAATCACGTTCTTGTTCTACAAGTTCATGCGGATTTCAGACCCCAGATACGAACATTATGGGCTTTCACCTTACCCTTGAGATGAAAGGTGGACTCATCGCTAAACACTACATGATCTAGAAGGTCATCGTCTCGACCTAACACTTCACAGGCAAAAGTAAACCGAAGAGCATAGTCGTCGGGCTTTAAAGCATGTACAAACTGCAACCGGTATGCATGCATGTGTAAACGTTTCCTTAACACCTTCCACACCGTCGTTTTTGGCACCTTCAGTTCGTGACTTGCTCTCCGAACGGATTTCTTAGGACTATGAAGGAACGAGGCCCTGATACGGTCCACATCCTGTACAGTCACTTTGGCCGTCCTGTACATTGCCTTTACAAAGGATATCCATTAGTTTGCCAAAATTGCCTTACCATCGGCGAAGTTTTGCCCATATGAGATCACATTGGAAACCGTAAACGATACGCACGTTGAATCGTAATTACAGATTCACACTTAGCAAATTGTAGGACACAGAAAGCTTTAGCCTCAGGACTCGCCATTGTCAGTATGTGGCGCACGCACTAGAGAAGACTACATCTGAAATGCGCGCATGCGCGTATGTCGACCTATCAGGAACTCGTTCTGGCGGCAAGGTGGCATATTCGAAACTATGCACTTACTCTTCACTTGATGTATGATACTGATATGGATATTGTATATAATGCTGTATATAATAAATGCATTTGAAATGGACATTCTTTACGACCACTCGGTATTGAGTTATTAATTAATAAGGTATTTTACGCTTTGGAAGTATTCTTCGACAAGCGGCAAAAGCCATCTCTATAGGTCAAAGCTAATTAATTGTCTGATAAGCTTAATTATCATTATTAATTATTGTTAGGGGATATTATTATAATAAAAAGAAAATTTAACACATATTTATTACTATGTCCTACATATGTGAAGACGGTTAACGTATAACGGATTAACGTAACTTCGCTACATTTCTTTACCGATTAAACGCTTTAATGATTAACGTCGTTAATATTTTTTGTTAACGATTAAAATTAACGACGGTTAACTTTCTCATTAACCGGTTGCCCACCTTTGTATATATATATATTAATATATATATTATAATATATATATATATAATATATATATATATATATATATATTATATATATATAAATATAATATATATGTATGTCATCTTGTTATTTAATGACTGGAAGGGGGCCCTTAGACTCTTAGTACAGCAATGTATATATATATAATATATATAATATAATATATATATATTATATTATATATATATATTATATATATATATATATATATATATTATATATATATATATATATATATATATATATATTCTGGTTTATCCCACATTTGAGATGTTTCATAAATCAAAAAATAATAATAATTAAAAAATTTCAAGTTATAACAAAATAAAAAATGAATCATTTTAAAAAATATAAAACGACATAAAAAAAGCAAATAAATTTATTTTTTAAAAATAGCTGACCAACCAATTTTTACTTTATTTAAACGAAACTTTCCGACACATATTTTAAAAAAAAAAAAAAATCACGTTCCTTTTCACAGTAGTGGCGTATAATTTATTTCTCTTACTAGTATAAGGATATATATATATATATATATATAATATATATATATATATAATATATATATATATATATATATATATATATATATATATATATATATTATATATATATATATATATAATTTATATATCTATAATATATATATATATATATATATATATATATTAGGGATGTGCCGAATATTCGGTAAGTATTCGGTATTCGGCCTATTCGGCCAAAAATACCGAATATTCGGTATTCGGCTTTTTGACCGAACTATTCGGCGAATATTTGAAGCTTTATAAACAATAAATTACTTCAACATAAGGGAAAGTTATTTCATTTAAAATTGAAATTTAAGAAACTTATTTTCCAAAAAAAATGAAAATATAGCCAAATTTTGTAGCAAATATGGCGAAAATCTTGTCATTTGTCAGATCTATAAGGGCCTTTGAAATTTTTCAATATTCTAAAAAATAGAATTCATTAAGTGATACGGGTGATAATGGACCAAACATGGTAGCTGGTATAAGGAAGAGTGGCTTGCTATCAATTTCATGTTTTATTCAATGTTTGCAACTATGCTTCACGATCAATATTAGATCAGAAGTCTGTTAAGATATTTTATTTACATGCAGAAGCATATCCTTTCAATTTGACCATTCAGCAACGGCAGTTGCGAAGCCTAAAACTTTACAGATGGCAGCTGAATGTCAAACCGCATAAATTAATTCAAGACGTTTATACACGCTGGAACAGAACTTATGATATGCTTAAAAGATTGTTTGAAACAAAAAGTTCCCCATCCAGTTTTATACGTGCTGAATGCAATCAGAAAATGTTGACTGATTTTTTCAGTGGCAAAATTATTCCATTTACTTGAGCCATTTGACAACATCACTAAAACAACCATTAAACGTGAAGTAACAGTCGCCCAAGTGATCCCTTCCATTTTGGCAATAAATCTATTTTTAAATAAGGCAATTAAAAGCAAAAGCTTAAGTGGAATAATTACACTCGTTGAAGAGCGAAAAAAAATCACAGGATAGAAAAAAAATTTCTCAGTTTTTATGTGATAAATTTTTTTGTTTTGTGCAGCTTTTTTCTTAGATCTGCGATTCAAGCTAATTTTTCAACATGATTAGATGAATCAGTAAAAAATAAGGTCGTTGAGGCATGGAAAGGAATGCATGAAAATTTAGAGCTCCTGACTCTTCTGCCGACGATGATTCACGTAGTGGAGAAAGTGAGAAGCTGAAGGTTCCATTTCACTTCTTTAATGGATTGTTTTAAAAAATTGTTGCATCAAAATCGTCATACAGAAGAAAAAGTGAGAGAGTGAAGAAAGAAAGTCCCATTTTTTCTGACGATGTGATTATTGTACATAAAAGTAAAAGGCTACATACGGAATTACATCAAGAAATAAACAAATATATAAGTTTGCCTACTTTGACCAGTGAAGACAATGATATTCCCTTCAATTGGTGGAAAAACACTGGAAATAGTTTTATGAATTTGAAAAAACTAGCAATAAAATACCTTTCAGCTCCCACCTTCATCAGTCGAAAATGAAAAGAATATTTAGAACAGAGAGGAAATAGTTATTGTAGCCACAAGAAATAGGTTATCCCCTGAAAATGGAGAACTGCTAATGTTCTGTCATTTTAACCTTAGAGCTTATTCAAATGAAGTTTAGTTTAATATCTTTAACTACGAAACTTTTCAATTTTCATTTAATTATTTTTAATATGTGAATGGTTTGCTATAGTTAAGAAATAGTTTACTTTTGTTTTATTACTTTGTATATAACACTGGTAAACATGAAATTTCTTGGACGGGGTTTCGCAATTGATTATTATTGATGTGCTGATTCCAAAAATGTAATCGGTTTTTGCATATCACATCGCATTTTGTGAGATATTGTGTGTAACACAGATTTGTAAAATTTTATGATTTTTACCTTTTTCAAGAGGGTCTATCACAAAAATGATAATATATATATATATATTATAATGTATATATTTAATTTTATATTTTTTTATATATATATATATATTATATATATATATATATATATATATATATATATATATATATATATATATATATATATATATATATATATATTGGATATATGAAGGGAGAGAAACAAATCGCAATGATATGATACATGTCTTTGATAGATATATGTTAAACATATAATACAACTATGAATAAAGAGTTAATATGGCGACAAACAATGGAATGTAATAGAAGGAATGGCGGTTTAGTTATGCTAAACATACCTACGATTGGTAGTAAACCTTCTCTCGTAGACGACTCTACGCTACAAAGCGTCTGGAATATCCATCATCAACTCCAACAATAGTCGGCCATCATATTATGATATCCCACTTACCCTGGTAACGTCCTCCATGAACTTTAGATCTTGATGGAAGCGTTCACCCTGCTCATCACTTACATCGCCTAGGTTATCCGGAAATTTTCTTAGGTGAGAATGTAAGTAGTGCAACTTTATACTCATTCTACATCCATGAGAATGAAAACTGTCTAGCAGTTCCTGTTCAATGTTAGTGGTTCTCGGCTTTCCTGTTCCCCAGAAAAATCTGTGCTACATCTGAAAAAGAAATCTACGCTTTTGCCTCTTACCCACCCCAAGTTGTAGCAAAAGCAGCATTCACGGAGGAGTGTCCTTATTTGTGGGCCATCAAATATCCCAGCTTTTTTCTTCTCGTCACTCAGACCAGGAAACGTTGAGCATATATAGCGGAAGCATTCACCATCATGGTCCAGGGCCTTCACAAATTGTTTCATCAAACCAAGTTTTATGTGTAGTGGAGGTAAGATTATGTTTTCTCTCTGTAC
>JABUQX010040918.1:27500-40000 GCA_015478945.1 Trachelipus rathkii | reverse complement strand
AGCATATATTTGCGTTTTAAACCAAATATCCCCCTAAATAGGTATATATATATAATATTATATATATATATATATACATATAGATATATTATATATATATATATAATATAATTATATATATATATATATAATATTATATATAATATATATATATATCTAGTATATATAATACTATATAAAAAAATAATATATAATATAGGGATAGCCGATTTTTACGCACACCGTGAGCATGCAAACACACAACATAAAATAAAGGTGATCGAAATATTAAGTAACATTACCTAGTTTTAATATTTTAGGTTTTACTTTGTTAGTTATGTATTGTATAATTATTCATAAGCGGTGACCCGCCGCAGCGCCCGCCACCTGCACCACGCACCCGTTTGGAGTTTGCTACATGTAATCTCTCATCAAACTTGACACCCTTATGGATGACGCTCGATGTTACTGGACCATACACCCCCCGTCGGGGAATGCTGGCCCCCAAAATTGGATATTGACGGTAGAGAGCTGAAACTTGTTAATAATCTTCATACAAGTATCCTCTCGTAGACAGGTTACATTGACCATGCACCCCTTAGAGCGGGGATGCTGGCCTCAAAACCATAGAATAATAACGTAGAAGGGAGCAATCTTGATCATACACCCTTATAAGGTATCCTCGCTTGGCAGCTGAAGTTACAGATGCCATACACTCCTAGAGTGGGGCCTGCCCCCCCCTCCAAAGTAGGAAATGACCGTAAATCATGAAACTTGGATAACACCCTTAATAGTAAATGATATCTTAGTACACAGCCCGAGTAAAAGTGACACTACGCCCATATGGTATTGGGGCTGAGCCCCAACACCTTGAAAATGAACTTAGAAGGATGAAACTCGGTATACACCCTTCTTTAAGGTATCGGAGGTAACATGAGCTACGCCAATGAGGACGGGCTGTGCCCCAAATCCTTGGAAATGACATAGTGATGAAACTCGGTATACACCTTTCTTATAAGGTACCTTCGTCATCAGTTATTATTTTCAAATATAATTATTTTTGAAATTTTTTATTTATTTTGTAAAAAAATATTATTTTTTTCAAATTTTTTATTTAAACATTGTTTTTACTAAAATTTTGCATTTTTATGTCTAAAACGTAAAAAATTTGCATTTTTAACATACCCTAAAACGGTGAATCAGTAATCAAACCACCCCACCCTACCCATGATCTATTTATCTAAGTCATATTTTGGATAACATAGCACAAAACTTTTATTCTTTTTATTGTTTATAACGTAAAAAATTTGCGTTTTTTACGATACCCTAAAGCAGTTATATTAGTAAATCAATACTCACCCATCCCCTCCCGCCCCTCCTCCCATCAATATATGATCTCATTGTTCAATCATTTCAGAGTATCATTTTGATAAACCTAACAAAAAACAAGTTCTTATACCCTGATTCAACGAATATATGGCTAATCGTACCAAAGTTCTTCACATTAATAAGCTACATAAGCATCACCTAACTCAAGAAATATAATTGATACAACGATAAAACCTAACATACTTAAGCACGAATAAACGTTAACATTAACAAGTTTCCACACTTACAACAGTAAAGTAAAGCTAACAACATAGCATCAAAAACGATAACCTATTTCCACTTTTTTCAAGCATATTCTAACATATCAATGTTAATCTTACAATGACACATAGTAATATTGAACAAAAATTTATCACAACCTTGGCTAATTATCATACAAGGACCAACGAATATATGCTAACGTAAGTTTTTACATTAAACAAGATTTAACAAATTTTCATGACCTTACCAACTATCATATTCCCAACGAATAATTGCAAACAAGACAAAGTACCAAACATAACAAATAAGTTCTTTGAATAAAATATCATATTAAAGTGTAATAAGTTTACTGATCTAAAGCAGTAAAGCCAGCAAATCAACCACCAGCCCCCATCCCTCTCCTCCCTCCCGCATTCCCATGATCTATTATTCAAGGTCACATTCGAATATTCATTTCGAGAACATAGCCATAAAAAATTAAGTTCTTATATTACGTAACCAAGAATATATGCTAAGTAACAAAGTTTTCACGAATTAATGTTAACATAGCAATACCTGACCTAACCTAACAATAATGTACAAACGACCAAACCTAACACTCCTTACGCCCGAATAAACTACTAACATTAACAATGTTCCATGCTTAACAACAGTAAAGTAACTAACACAGCGTACACAACTAACCTATTCACACTTTTTCAAGGCCATATCTCTAAGATATCAAGAGTAATTTACTTAACACGTAAATATTTAACAAAAATTTTATCATAGACACCGCTCTATTATCATTTACTGCCATCGAATATATGCTAAGTAAACAGTTTTTGTACATCTAAACACTATAATTTTAACAAAAATTAATCTGAACGTGCCTAACTATTTCAATAATCCCCCACGAATAAATGCAAACAAAGCTTTTATCCAACATAACCAAAAAATAAGTTCTTCATAAGCATAACAAAAATAAGTTCTCTGAATAAAATCATAGTAAATAGTAATAGTTTACTGATTTTAAGCAGTAAATAAAAAAAATCCAGTAAAATAAACACTCCGCCCCTCCACTCCTCTCCCCCACCCCACCCTTCCATGCGTCTATGTCTATGATTCAATTCATATTCTCTAGTATCATTTTGATAAACAAACAACAAAAATAAAGTTCTTTAATTATACTGACCAACGAATATGTTAACGTAACAAAGTTAACATTCAATAAAGCTCAACATATAACCGAACTAAAGAATATAATGTACAACGACAACCTAACATACCTTTGAATAAAAGCAAACATTAACAAAGTATCCAACTTACAACAGTAAAGAACTAACATTGCATACAGAACGTAACCTATTCACACTTTTTCAAATGTATCTGTATATCATTGTTAGTTTTACCTTAACAAGTAATATTTAACAAAAAATTCATCAAAACCTTACCTAACTATCATACAGAAGACGAATATATGCTAAGGTAACAAAGTTTTTCACATCGAATAAAGCGTAACATATTAACCGAAACATATGAATATAAAGTACACCGAACAAACCTAACATGTACCTCAACGTATGAATAATCTCCTAACATCACAAAGTTCCCTACTTCATCAAGGTTTAAAGTAGCTAACAGGAACATACAAAACTCAATGTACCCCCTTTTTCCAACAAATCAGCAACAGCTAAAGCAGATATTATCTAACAAAATCCTTAAACAAAGTGACCAATCTATCAAAGATACACCCCATCTTGAACTAGGGAATTGTACTCCTTCATCAAGTGTTACACATATCAAATTATAACATCATTAGTTGAAACTATGAATAAGACGCAGACATTATGCAAAAATTCATCGAGGCAAACCTTAGCATTATTCAGCAAAAATAACCTAAGCCCACGTTTCTAACACATCCATCACTACCGAACAGAGTAATATCTTACGAAACTTTACTCATTTCTCTAACAAAGTGTTAATTTCACATTGTCATAGTAATATTTCAACATAACGAACAGAAAATTAAACATAGCCTAACTAACTAACAATTACAATGAGGCGAAAACCTTGTACAATATATCAACATTTGAAACTACGAATAAGACATTTACATTTGGACCTATGAATAAGTTCACCTACTCGGCTCATTACACGCAACAACTCACCTATTCCCAGGCTTTTCATCATATCTATCAGCATCTAAAAGCAGTATTATCACACAAACGCCTTAACATAAGTGTCTAAAACTTCCAATTCCGCATCTGAATATGCATTGATACTACATTCATCAAAGTGTCTGGCATATCAAATATAAGATCATTTGAACTAATGAATAAACGTGGATATTAGCAAAATTCCTGTCAAACATAAAATAACCTATCGATCATACAGATCAACGAATAAACGCTAACATAATGTTTCCTGAACTAAAAACATATAGTTAGAGTCCAGCTAACATACCTGACTACATTAAGAGTGAATAAACAGCCGACATTTAACAAAGTTATACAATCTCAATGCTTACTGTAGACCAAACTGGTAGGTTTGCACACGCGCTCATTACAGAGGCGATTTGGCGAACTGCAGCTTTCATTATAATTTACTTTGTGAATTGACTGTTTAGTTTAGTAAGGTATGTTTATAACTCTTAGTGTTAAGGTGAATATTTAGCTTTACAGGTCCTTAAAGAAATGTTCAATACAAACTCTCTCTTAAAGAATTCTAAAAATGAATAAATATCAAATATGAATAATTATTATCAGTATATTATTAGTATTATTATTATTTAATTATTAGGTGTAGTGTTAGTAGCAGTGCTTTAATTAGCCTAATGTAACTTTAAATTACATTTAAATGTTTCTGATTCAATACTACTACTACTACTACTAATATATATAATAATAATCAATATAATAATACTAATTAATAATTATATTTATTATATTATATTATTACTTATTTATTAGCTTAGTATTATAAGTCAAAGTTTCTAATAAAAGTAACGCTAACATCAATATCACCTACACTAAAGATCATCAACATTACCTACTACGAATAAACATCAACAGTAACAAAGGTACACTGCTTAATAATCAGTACCAGTAAATATCACAGCATCACAAAGCGTAGCCTATTCCCTTACATCCATACAAAGAAACTAACTATCATACTTCCCAAGGTTTGGATGCTATATGACACAGATGTTCAGTTAGGCTTACACATGTAGGCTTACTCATTAGGGATACTTCTGTTTAATACAAAAGCATTTCACGAAACGCGCATAACTCTATCAACATAATCTCAATCTTGACTATACATAGCCGAACAATTTTCAGACGACGTACCCCATACTGAGAATACCCTCAGAGAGATGCATGAGAGACCCATCTCGGAACCCGAATGGTGGTAGACGGTAAGGGCACAGGCCCAAAGGGGCTGTGGCCCTATGTAACTTTGTTACGTTAGCATATATTCGTTGGTATATATGCTTAGTATATAAAAAACTTATTTTTATGCTATGTTTATCCGAAATGATACTCGAAATGTGACCCGAATCAAAGATCATGAGATGGCGGGAGGGGAGGGGGGGCGGGTTGTTTGATTTACTGATTAACTGCTTTTGGGTATGTAAAAAACGCAATTTTTACGTTATAAATAAAAAGAGTAAAAGTTTTTTGTTATGTTATACAAAATATGACTTGAATCAATAAATCAATAGATCTTGGGTGGGGTGAGGCGGGGTGGGAAGGGTAGGGTGGGTGGGATTGGTTTGATTTACTGCTTTAGGGTATGTAAAAATGCAAATTTTTTACGTTATAAACATAAAAAGCATAAAATTTTTAGTAAAAACAAAATGTTTTAAACAAATAAAAAAATAAATAAAAATTCGAAAAAAATTGATTTAAAAAAAAAAAAAAATTAAAAAATATTTAATATTTGAAAATAAGACCTTGAGTCAACTCGAGCACCGTGCTCTTTCTCCTGCCCTAATTATCCTTCTTCTCTGTGTTCTCCAAATTTTATCTTTATGTCAATTTCCAAGATTTTGGGGCTCAGCTCTAACACCATGTGAGCGTAGCGATACGTAACTTCATGTGTGACGAAGTTACCTTATAAGAAATATGTATACCGAGTTTCATCCTTCTATGTCAATTTCCAAGGTCTTGGGGCACAGCCCCATCCCTCAATGGGCATACCGTCATGTTACCTCGGATACCTTATACGAAGGGTGTATCCCGAGTTTCATCTTTCTATGTTCATTTTCAAGGTGTTGGGGCTCAGCCCCAACACCATATGGGCGTAGTGTCCCTTTACTCGGGCTGTACTAAGGATACATTATATGAACGGGTGTTACAAGTCATGATTACAGGTCCTTTCACTTGATGGGCAGCACCTCTAGGGGGTGTACGCCACTTTAACTTCGGCTTGCAGCGAGGATACCTTACTATATTGAAGGTGTGATATACCAAGTCGTCCTTGACGTTTAATATTTAATGTTTTGGGGCCAGCACCCCCCTCTGAGGGTGCAATGGTATGTTAAACCTCGATACGACTGAGGAGTACCTTATTATGAAAATTGTATCAGTTTCAGCCTTCTACGTCAAAATTGCCAATGTTTGAGGGGCCAGCACCCCCTACGGGGGGTGCATGGTTACGTAACCTCGTCGTCTGCGACGAAGTTACGTCATCCTTAAACGGGGTGTTCAAGTTTTTTGAGGAAAGGATACCTGTAGTAAGGTTTAAACTTTTCCCCAAAATTTGAATTGCGGTCGTGGTGCGGGGCGTTGTCAAACCTATTGAACAACATATTTACATACAGAAAAAAAATTTAATAAAAAAAAAATAACCAGTAATGTGATACTTAAATATTTCGATCCACCCTTATTTATGTGTGTGCGCGCATGTGCTCGCGCGTAAAAATCGAATCCCTAAGGGATTTTCAACTCAAAATCGATACCCTGCGGGTATCGATTTTTCGATGTAATCAAAAAAAAAAAAAAAAAAAAACCTAGGTAATGATGCCTAAAATATTTCGATCCACTCGTATTGTGTGCGCGCGCGCATGCTCGCGTTGGTAAGAATCGATTCCCTACGGGAATCGATTGACTCAAAATTGATATCGTGCGGGTATCGATTTTTCGACGCAGCGCTCAAGGTCAAATTTACTTTCACTTTTAAAGTGCCTAAGCTGTGCCTACTACTGACACCATAAAGACCCTCAAAAAACTCACCAGCAACCGATCCTGATAACATCTCAAACATCCACATTAAACACTTAGGAAATATCGCACTAACTCATTTAAAACACACACACCCACATACAATTATTTTACGGCCGCCGACACACGCACAATAATAAATTTGTATTGAAAATTACTGTAGCTATATAAAAATAAAAATAAAGATTTATAAAATCAGAAAAGTGGGTTTCTTTTGACAAATAAGATCCGTGAATAAACTAGGAGAAAAATATAACTAAGTAGTGATATTGAAGACAAAAATGTAAGTACACTAAGCAACGTGTGTTAGATATTATGCCAGCTATGTTCGTGTGTATATATATATATATATATATATATATATATATTATATATAATCTATATATATAATATATATATATAGATAATAGTATATATATATATATATATATATATAATATATATTTATATAATATATATATATATATAATATATAGCTATATATATAGTATATATATATATACTATTATTATATATATATATAGTATATATATATATATATATATTATATATATATATATATATATATATATATATATATATATATATATATATATATATATATATATATATATATGAGTATATAAACTAAGTGGTAGAGGCCGTACAATTTTTCAGAAAAAAAGAAACTGAAAATAATTTTCGTTACTAATTACGTTCGTTAGAAGCATTTTGAAATTGTTTAATACTTGCCTCACTTTGTCGCGAAATGTTAACATTACCGCTTGTTCTCATCAGCGCTGCCGAGGGTAGGAAAAAAAATAGGAAATGACTACTTTCTTATTTAAGATATTTCCAAATTGGGGGGAAACTAAATAAATAAACAAATAAAAAGATGTTTTTCTATGGTTTAGAAATATGCTGCTTATAACCAAAAAGTATTATTCGGAAATATAATAAATTACATCATTGTATTTAAAAGCTATTATTAAAAGTTTTAAAATAATGTTAAACTCTACCCAAGTGAGATAGTGTTAGTATTAATTGCTCGAAATTAATTATGTAGTATTAACCGGTGAGGTTCTTAAAAACTCTCAGAAACGAAACAGATAAAAAATTTATTAAATTTTAAATACATTTTTCAAAAATAAAGATGGTGGGTCCTCAATTTGAATAAATATTTGCTTAAAAAATAAAAATTCCTATATATTTTAAATATATAAAATGTTTATATATTTTTATTTGCATTAATAATAATAAACCTCCCTGTAACCCTATAATATATATATATATATATATATATATAATATATATATATATATATATAATATATATATGTATCATTTTATATATAATATATATATATATATATATATATATATATATATATTATATATAGTTATATAAATATATATATATATATATATATATATATATATATATATATATATATATAGTTATAAACTTTGTCCAATAGTTGCATATTTTAAAATATTTTAAGCTATCAAATTTTTTACTAGAAAATAAATAGGATTGCTAAAGCATTTTCCATTTGCATTTGCAAGCATTTGTTATACTTTATGATACGCCAATGGGGCAATGAATGACGGTAAAACTCGCGCACGAATTAAGGTAATGTTACGAGCGGTGCTGCGTAGGGAGCTGCTAAATTATTATTTACCTGCTAAAACCCTGGCCTCATTTAAAAATTATTCCACTTTGACTCCACCCAAAAATTTAGCGGTGCTCAGGCTGCACCCACAACCTTACGGTTGCAGGGCTTTGTCTCCACAGCCAACGGTAACGAGCAAGAAAAAGTAGTAAAGTAACTATGTATGTATCGATACCGCCTGGTTGGCTGGTTTATTTGCGGAGTAACGAATAAATCTAATGCCCGCAATTTCTTTGAAAAACGGTGCTCATCTCCGCATATATATATATATATATATATATATATAATATATCATATATAGTATATATTATATATATATATAGATGGATATACATAATATATATATTATATAATAATATATATTATATATATATATAAATATATATATAATATATATATATATATATATATATATATATATATATATATATATATATATATATATATATATATTATATATATATTATATATATATATATATATATTATAATATATATATATATATATATATATTATTATAATATAATATATATAAACTATATATAGGGCTGGGGAGTGCGCATTCACCAAAACACTCGACTCACTACAATACTAGTTTATCTCTTGTGTACTTGATTGACTGACCCTTAATTCTACTACGATTAATTCCAATTGCAAATGCTCGCATTTTATCACCACATGAATCATTAGGTTATTGGTAATTTGGTATTCGTTTCATCAAAGGTTTGGTTCTAATGGGTGAGACTTGAGGGTACGACATTGCGGCTCCTTTCATTTATTATTTATTTTTGCAGGGGAAAAATTAATGTTCAAGCTATAACCAAATATATAACATGCACTAAGGCATTAAAAACAATTGAAAAAAGATAATAAACATCTTTAAAAAAAAAAAACTACAATATATTACGGCAACCAAGTACTTTTAACTCTTTAAATAAGGTAAGCATTTAAGTACATCCAGACTAGAAATAGGTAAAAAAAATTCGTTGAATCCAATTACAAAAGATAATTTAGCTGGAGCTCTTAGCCATTTTTTGTAATTTAGATTAACTCAAATATTGGCATAATAACAATTAATATATTCCTAAGATAGATTAGTTATCCATTTTAGTTTGTCTAATATGAAAAAGGATTTAAGTGAGGAGATTGGAAAAGAGAGGAAGTCTTCCAAACTTCGACGTTTAAATGCATGAAAGAAGCATAGCAGCAAATCCATCTGAGAGGAGAGTCAAACAACAGATGATGATAAATAAAAAGCTCTTCAAAATAATTTGCATGAGAGTACAGCGTTAGTTTAAAGGAAAATAACGGAATAATTTAACATACTCCTCCGAACATGGACGAATGACCTATATAACGAAAGCAACTCTGGTGATATATAAAGAAGCTCACTAGGAGTCTCATTATCCGGATTACTATAAAATAAATATTAAAACAATATATTCATTTATTATTATGAATAACAGCTATTTGAGATATTAGTATCAGATCAAGTGAAAAAAAAATTAGTTTAATTTTAAAGGCGAATAAGCAGGAAATTACAATGCTAATTCATGTCTTGCTCCGCACAGACACCTCTCCCCAAATTAAAATATTTTAAACTTAAGTTTAATTTGTATATTATATATACAGATTACACCAAATTCCTCTTGCCTCGGCGCTTTAAGTCCAGGTTGATACGGGTCACTGAAATTAATCGATGAAGAAATAACAGAAATGCAAATCGCTTTCATGGCCGGTGAATATTACTATTTTTAGTTTTTCGAATTTTAGGAGGAAGAGAAGGACACACTCACACAGAGATAGAGAGAGAGAGAGAGAGGAGTAGGGACAGACAGGTAGACACATTAGAATGAAAACTAAAGCAGCAAGAAATGCTTCTCCAATTTCTAAAATTATAGACCAGAAGTTCAAGATCTGAAACTCTCTTTCTCTTGAATGACTCGTCCAATTTATTTATTGATGTTTAGGCCAGATCAGTGATAATTTCAACCGAAAAAAATAAATAAATAAATAAAATACAAAACCAATTTAATAAGAAGCTTACGTTTTTAAAACCATCAAAGAAACCGTTTTAAAACTTACTTGCCATAATTTTCAGGACACCAACGAATCCTGCCATCCTGAGACTAAAGCTAAACTAAAATGATTGATTACACACACACACACACACACACAAAGGTAATCCAATCGGGATGAGGTCCAATCTTAACTCTTCGAAAACGGAAAAATAAATCAGAGAAATAAAACTCGCGCGCGAACACCTTGTACCACGTTTGAGCAAGTTTGAAGACTGAAATAAAAACGTTGTTAAAAGAACCCTAGAAAATAAACCCTCTTCATAGGTCTTAAGAAGTCGATAGTAGAGTGGACTTCAAAACTCAATAAGAAATAGAAAGAATGCAGAGTGTTTGGAGGAACAATAGAAGCCCAACCGTTTATCTTCGCCATCATTTAACATACATGATAAAGCCAAAAATTATACATACATGCAATATATATATATATATATTATATAAATATATAATATAAATATATAAATATATATATATATATATATATATATATATATATATATATATATATATATATATATATATATATATATATATATATATATATATATAAACGGGAAGACGCCTAGTAAGGATGGTGTGGGTATAGAGCTGGTGAGGGAGGAGGGGGCCCAAACAAAGAGGTATATAATAAAGCTGCTCGAGGAGTGGGAGACTGCCGGAGGGAAAGTGAGATTCTAGTATATGTGAAAATTATATGGGCACATCTCTGATAAATCATATAGTAAAGGTACCGGTATATGAAAAAATAATAGGGAGAAGACTGAGAGGGAGGATAGAAACAGAGTTGGGAGAGGAGCAACTTGGGTACAGGAAGAATAGAGGAACAACGGATCTGGTCTTTAGTTAAAGACAGATTGTAGAGAAGACGGAATTCAATGCTGGGATGAACGTGGCCTTCGTGGATTTACAAAAAGTCTTTGATTCGGTACCAAGATGTAGGTTGTGGGAATGTCTGGAGGAGGAATATGAAGTTTCGAGAGAATGATAATGGCAATTAAGAGCTTGTACGAGGTGTGTATATTCCAGGGCTGCGGAGTCGGAGTCGGAGAGTCGTGCAATTTTCCAGGAGTCGGAGTCGAAAATTCTTTGCAAGTGGAGTCGGAGTCGAAAATTCTTGTGAAGTGGAGTCGGAGTCGAAAATTCTTGTGTAAGTGGAGTCGGAGTTGGAGTCAAAATTTATAGAACTATTATTTTATTAATTTATGATGACTTCACTATTCGCTTTAACATTGGTCAAAAAAAAAAAAAAAGCGCACGGTTGTTTTATAATAAAAATGATTTGCATTATAATTATATATAATCTTTATGTCTTTACGGTACTTCAACGTATAGCATTTGAAGATTAGATTCATTGGAAAAGTGGGTATTTTTTTATTCTCAAAAGCAGGGGAAAAAAAATAGTTGAAACAAAAAAATGTTTTACTGTAACTCTGTAAGCACTAAGCTGAATCAGAGTCGAAATTTTGAATTTGACTGCTGGAGTCGGAGCCGAAAATTTTGTTTGAGTGAAGTCGGGAGTCGGAAATTTTTGTTTAAGTGGAGTCGGAGTCGAAAATCCAAATTTGAATTTAAGGAGTCGGAATCGAAAAATTTATTTTACGACTCTGCAGCCCTGGTATATTCAAGGTGAGGACGAGATATGAAAATGAAAAGTGGTTTCAAGTGAGGACAGGGGTGAAGCAGGGGAGTGTGTTATCGCCACTGTTATTTATTGTGTACTTAGATAGCGTGAAGGAGAAGGATATCGAAGAGGGACTGGAAAGGTGGAATGTGTGTTTAGAGGAGGGTGGTATGAAAATGAATAAGGAGAAGACAGTGATTATGAGAGTAAATAGAGAGATAAATAGGGAAAGTTTAAAATCCAGGTATTTGGAAGTAACATAAAAGAGGTAGAAAGTTTTAAGTATTTAGGAAGTGTGCTCGGAAATAGGAGAGTAGGGGAAGATCTTGCCGAAAGGATGGGTAAATACGGAAGAAGCATAAAGGTTTTCTATCCTT
>JABUQX010040918.1:0-20000 GCA_015478945.1 Trachelipus rathkii | reverse complement strand
AAAAGAAAAATGAAAACAAACGAAGAGGAAAAAAAGTTAAAATAATGAAAAATATTCTGAATAAAAGAGGAGAAAGAGAGGAGAGAGAGGAGAGAGAGAGAGAGGAGAGGAAGAGAAGAAGAGACGAAGAGAGAGAAACGGAGATGAAGGAAAAGATTAGAATAATTAATTGGGTAAAAAGAGAAGAGATGGAGAATCGAGAGAGAGAGAGAGAGAGAGAGAGACCAAGATACAGACACAGAGCGAGAGATGAGAGAAGAGAGAGAGAGCAGAAGAGAGAGAGAGAGAGAGGAGAGAAGAGAGAGAGAGAGAGAGAGAGTTTATCATAGCTGATTTCTGCAGTAAGAAAGAAGGATTAAGAACTAAAAGGAAAGGATAATAATAATAATAATAATAATAATAATAATAATAATAATAATAATAATAATAATAATAATAATAATAATAATAATAATAATAATAAAATTAATAATAATAATAATAATAATAATAATAATAATAATGTGGAATGTTTCAGTGACGAGAGGAAGCTGTGTCTGGTACCAATCTATAAAGGTCACGAACCTGGCATGGCATAACTTAAAAGTTTATTAAATAATAATAATTCAAAAGGAACAAAATGGAATGGTGAAACTATAGAAAGATTAGAATGATAAACGGAGATTGGAGAGGACCATCTGAAATGGAAATATAATAGGAGCTAAGTGATCAGCAAGTGTTCGAAATAAGAGCCAATTTATCAGCAAGTGTTCGAAATAGGAGCCAAGTGATCGGCAAGTGTTCTTAATAGATGCTAAGTGATCGGCTTGTGTTCGGAATAGGAGCCAAGTGGTCAGAAAGTATTCGGAATAGGAGCTAAGTGGTCAGAAAGTGTTCGAAATAGGAGTTAAGTGGTCAGCAAGTCTTCTAAATAGAAGCTAAGTGATCAGCAAGTGTTCAAAATATGAGCTAGGTGATCAGCCAGTGTTCGAAATAGGATCTAAGTGAATTCAGCAAAGTGTTCGAAATAGGATGTTAATGATAAAGTGTTTTAAATAGGAGCTAAGTGATCAGCAAGTATTCGAAATACTAAGTGATCAGTAAGTGTTAGAAATAGGATATAAGTGATCAGAAAGTGTTCTGAATAATTAGTAATCGCAAGTGTTTGAAATAGGAGCTAAGTGATGAGCAAGTGTTCGAAATAGAAGCTGAGTGATCAGCAAGTGTTCAAATGAGGAGATAAGTGATCAGCAAGTGTTCGATGTTCGAAATAGGATCTAAGTGATCAGCAAGTGTTCCAAATGAGGAGATAAGTGATCAGCAAAAGTGTTCAAAATGAGGAGATAAGTGATCAGCAAGTGTTCGAAATAGGATCAAGTGATCAACAAGTGTAGGTTCACGCAGAGTACTCAGTGACAAAACCAGAAATAAAAAAAATTGACGATTATAAAAATTGAAGAATTTTAAGTAATGTTCAATAGCTAGAAAAGAGCTTCGAATGTAATGAAAGAATATAGACAAGTTAATTCATACTTCACTGACATTGCCCTATTCTAAGAGGGGAACTATTCTAGGTAATTCTACCTAGGATCCGGAAGAGGGCTCGAACTCTGGCTTTTTGCCTCATTATTCAGTAACTTTACCGTTGTATCACGGTAGTAGATAACTGTACTGGAGAGGTTGTAAATTTTTTGCCGGCTCCAACTATGGCTCCATCATTTTAAAATTAAGCGGCTTCTGCTCCGGCTTCAAATTAAAATTGTTCGACTGATTCCGGCTCTTAGTTATAATTTTATCTCCATTTACACATGATAATCATTAGTTCCCTATAGGTTATAAAATTCTCAAGGTATTGTAAACAAAATTGGTTGTTAGGGACACCTTTAGTTTGACAATTTAAAATTTAGAAAATATTCTATGGATTTTTTTTTAAAGAATAAAGTAAACTATAAATTACTTTCTTTCTAACTTTTAAAATAATTCCCGTCTGAACTATATGAACATATGTATATAATTTTATTCAAAACAGTTTTTCTTAAAATTGCTTTAAGAAAATTGCCCTTTAAAGGTATCATTTGATTAAATTTTTATGCTCCGGCTCTGCAACCCTGGTAGATAAAGCAATTTTACAAGAGCAGCAGTTAAGGCATGTGCCAAAATCAACGGACTGAGGTGCATCACGGACGTCCTAGGAAAGACTTAAGGAAACGCTATGATGGTTGATATCAATTTGGAAGAAAGTAGAATGAAAAGGTTAATATTAAAAGCATTTAAGTAAAATTGCTAGAATGACACACCCAGCAAGGATGAGGAATAATGAAATAGGATAAAAGTTTTGGAAGTGAGGACTGATCTTTAGATATTGATCTAGGTCACGAGGAGTGCAAAACAAACTCTTAACATAGCAGGAATAGATCTATGAGGGATAAGGAGTCTCAAGATATCTGAAATTAGTTTAATTTAACCAAGGAGCATGAATAATGCTAGATTTCTAGACTACTTATTTACAATACAAGAGGCACCGAAGTGATTTGGACAACCGCAAGAAGTAAGATAAAACAGCAAACGAGCTTTCAGGCTATAGATAAAAAGGTGATTAAAAACGTATTAATCTAATAATTAGCTACATATTAAAAAGAAATAAAATAAAATTAGTTAAAAACTAAAAACAAAATCAAAATTTTCGCAACACCAAAATTAAAAGGAACAAAATTTATTGGAAACTTCACGTCATTATTTGAAAAGCACAATAGAAGAATTAGTCTGATCAATTAAGGATGCTTGTAGAGTCCTAATATACAAAGACTTTACTATCCTACGATATAGAAGTGAAAAAGTTTGGGGAATGGTAAAAGTTATTTTAATTAAGGGAGAGGGTGGATATCTCCATTATCTCTCACGCCAGTGCTCGGGAGAGCAAAGTGGGAGGTCAATTTTATAGGAAACGCCTTTATGGTAATTAAGGAAAACTCCTCTACGCTTATCAACCCTCTTTTTAAATTTTAGACCAGTTTGGCCCACAACAAGCCGCATTACAGCTGGCACACTTAGCCTATATAAGTATGACAGCTGTGATGGTGTATATATATATATATATATATAGTATATATATATATAGTATATATGATATTATTGTATTATATATATTATATATATAATATATTAGTAGTATCTATATACTGATATAATATCGATATACATATATAGTATATTATATATAGTATATGTCATATCCGGTAGCTATATATAGTATATTATATATATAGTATATAGATATTACTATAATAAATATATATATATTAATATATATATACCGGTACTATATATATATCATATATATGATATCCCACAAAAAAAAAAAAAAAAAAAAAAAAAAAGAACGGGAGTATTCATATATATAGATTATATTTAATCGAAAGAGAAAAAATGTATTACATAATTATATGCGTCTCTTTGAATTAGTACACGTAATAATTGTATTGAAGATCACACAAGCTATAAATATATTATGTTATTATAATTAATATTATATATATGATAATATAATCAGGCCATGGATTCAATGGGATTGTCCGTCATTGGTATCATTAAAAACTAACTTAATGCCTACAGTGAAAGCGAAATAACATTGCTGGGCGGAATGCTGGGTCCAATTTTAGTGCGGAAGATGTTGAAAAAAGAAAAAAAAAAAATCTCAAAAACTACATAGCTACAGCGACCGTTGGTAATAACATTTTTGGATCCTCCTTCACTTTTCAGTTAGGAAAATGTAGAAAAAATATAATATAAAAAAGATATTTTGCAAAATTATAGTCAATATGATAGAAGGCCGTGAATTATGAGACCGTTTACTTGGTTCTCGTTAAAATAGAATAGACTTCTATTAAATTTTTTTTTATACGGCACACCTAGGGCTTCCGAAGCCGAGACGGAACATAAGGGGATGTTTTTACATGACCCGATAGGGGGGGCGGAGTAACCCCGGACACCCAAAATACCAAAGGCCGGGGTGGTTTCCGGAGACCCTCCCCGGCAAGGGGAGAAACATAAATCCTACCCCGTAGTCCCGCGGAAAGCAGACGACGACCCGACTCCTGCTTCGGGGGCGGATACCCTTGGGTATTCTTTCATTCAATAAACAGAAGAAAATAGCAAACTTAACGAGTAGAAGTCTATTTATTTTAATCGAAAGATCCCAATAAAAGGTCTCTAAATAGGCCTTCTAATCATGTTAACTATTAATTATTAACAATAATTATTTTATTATTTTATTTTGTTTTTAACATTTTCCCATTGTGAAATTTTCCAGGATTCGCAAAAATGTAATTCTTTTCGCTGTAGCCTATTGTGGATTTTTTTTTTTTTTTTTTGTTTTTTTTTTTTTTTTTTTTTACATTTCAGCACTAAAATTGACCAGCATTCCAGCAATGTAATTGCGTTTACTGTAGCAATAATCAGTTTTTTACACGAATGACAGTATGACGGGTATAATCCAGACCGCTGACCATAATATTATATATTACTATAGATATAGTATATATATATATATATATTTATATTATATTATAATATATATATATATATATTATATATATATATATATAATCAGTATATACGTATATATAATATAATGTATATAGTCCTATGTTATTGTATTCTGTGTAAACTACATGGACACAAAAATTGATTACATAATTGTAAACTAATAGGACAAAAAAATTGACCTTAATCTAAAACTATTTCCCTTGCAGAAAAGAATAGTTGCAACTTATCTACTATTATTTAGTTTCAAGTTTTAGTTCCGATATATAAGCTAATATACTATATATATATAATATATTATATATAGTATATATCATATATAGTAATATTATATTATAGTATAATATATACTATTATAGTATATACTATATATAGTATATATATATACAGTATTATTATATAATATATATAGTATATATAGTCATATATATCTGATAGTATATATATATATATATATATATATATACGTATTATTATTGAAATCTCAAATCTGGGTAAAGTTTGCAACGATTCTTCTTCCCAGGGAAAAAATTATCATTAATCAATTATTTCTCTGTTTAAAGACAGAAGACAATTAAATAGTCTATAAATACTAATTTAAAGCTTAGGCCGGCAAATGTTTAATATTAACTTCAGGCAAACGGAACATGCTAAGTTTTTCACTAGAGAGAGAAAATTCACAATACACTATCTATGCACATGATTCGGACATTAATAGATAATAGATTCATAATAATAATAATAATACATAATAATGAAAAGTATCATAGATATACATCGAATACTGAAATGAATACATTAGATAGGCCCCTAATAATATCATGGATAATACGAATCGAATAATACATAATGAATCAATAGATAACTAAAATAATAAGTAATAAATAATGAGAACAATAACAATACAATAATAATAATAATAAGTATAAATAATAATAATAATAATAATAATAATAAATCAATCATAGTAGATAATAATAATAATAATCACATACATAATAATAATAATAATAATAATCAATAATAATGATATATGAATAACAATAAACAAAAAACAATGGTAATGGGAACAAACATAATAATAATAATCAAATAATACATAATAATCAAATAATAGATAGAACCTAATAAATAAATCAATAAATGAATAATACATAATAATAATAATAAGTAATAATAACATAATAAAATAAAAATACAACTAGTCCTTGACGATACGTTATATAGCTTAATGAAAGCAACTTTTCTAATAAAATTACGATCATCTCTGCACAACCATTATTACGGATCGTGAGAGACGTCTCTCTCTCTCTCTCTCTCTCTATCTACTCCTTCCTCTCTCTCTCTCTTCTTTCTTCGGATTGATAAAAGATTCAAGAAAACGCCGTATGCCTATATGCAGCGAGTCCCGCCATTGCAAGATCCGCGCTCTCATCCCTCTTCTCTGTCCTAGCAACCGAGCTGAGGTATCACGTTTATATTCTGGGTAATTTTTCATTTGTGCCTTTATTCTCTCCGTTCTTTACCTTACGAATCATTATATGTACTATAGAACTTCACGAGGATGAGGAACGAGAGGGTAGGGAGGGAGCACGTATCTCAGATAAAACAGGGACTCACTCAAAAGTCTAATTTATTCATTTAGATCGGCATGAGAGATTCGTTACGAAGATGTGTTTGAACATTCAATATGGCTTAAGTGTTGCCGAGCACACCATATTAAGCGTCATTTAATCTTTTCATCTCCAACAGTTAAATCATTTGGATTCTGATAAAAAAAAAATAAAAACTCTCTCCTACCACTTCTTTATAACAACGAATTTGGAACACGAATCAACTTGTTTTAAGAAACTTTGAGGACCTCTTTTAAAATTTAGCTGTCCGTCGATCATCTCCATGCATGATAGCATTCCCATACCAATTGGCAATATCTTATAATAACATAAAGACAATTCAGTTTTAAGAGATTTTTTTTTTCAAGGTGAAAATACATACATCTTCTCCTGAAAGAGCTAATTTGAAATGACGATCGTCACCATTTTCAAATTCCTCTGTTTACTGGTGTAACAAGTTCCAGATTTTAAAAGTCAATTCCAAATTTTCGATAAATTGTCAGATTTTTCAAAATTTCTTTAAAAATATCACAACACACAGGATTCATATAATACTTAGTATATATATATCCGTATATATATATGATTATATATATATATATATATATATATATATTAGTATATAATAATTATATATATATACTATAATAAATTTATATCAAATTTTATGATAAATATATATATATATAGTAAAAATAATATTATATATCGTGTGCTGTAGTTGCTGTGTTGTACGGTGTGTGTGTGTAGCGGTGTGTGTGTGGTATGTGTATGATAATATGTGCTTAAAGTGGCATTAATATCTGTGTGACTGTGTAGGTGTGTGTGATGGTGTGTTATAAAGAAGAATCTAGACAGAGGACCAGGATAAGGTGAACAGTTTTTAAAACGTATACGGTTTAGACTTGACGAAGCACGAATTTGGGAAAGTAATAAACTCACCATATAATCCGCGCCTCATCTTTTTACATCTATTAAAGCAATAATGTACAGAATATCTGACATTCGTCAGCGGCTATAATAAAAATATGATGTGCTTTGTACACCAGTAGTTGACGGGTATGCTGGTCTCGATTGTCTACGAAATAGAGTTGGCCCGAATCGTCACCGCGCTGAGGGTGCTGTGCGTTTTGCGGGCTCATTTCTAGGTCGTTTCGGTGCCCGTGCCGGTGTGACGAACTATAACTTTGGGAGGTGACAGCCTGTGCTTCTCTGCTGCCGGTGCGGTGCGGGCGTGCCACGGTTTTAAAAGCTCGGGCTCTGCCCAACCTAGTAGAAGGAATGAGGCAAATACGAAAGAAGTTATCAGCATTTTAGTATGTTCTTTTACTTGATACTATATGCGTTAATGGGTCATTCTTCTCCTATTTTTCTCCTTTTTTCTCTCTCTCGTTCTCTCTCTCTCTCTCTCTCTCTCCTCTCTTCTCTCTCTTCTCTCTCCATCTCTTCGCTCTCCTCTCTCAGATTACATTGCTCTCTCTTCTCTCTCCTCCTCTTCTCTCTCTCCTCTCTCTCCCTCTTTCTCTCTCTTCTCTCTCTCTCTCTCCTCTCTCTCTCTCTCTCTCTTCTCCTCTCTCTCTCCTCTCTCTCTCTTCTCTGCTCTCTCTCTCTCCTCTCGTCTCTCTCTCTCTTCTCTCCTCTCTCTTCTCTATCTCTCTCTCTGTTCTCTCTCTCTCTCTCTCTACTCTCTCCTCGTCTCTCCTCTCCTCTCTCTCTCTCTCTTCTCATCTCCTCTCTTCTCTCTCTCACAACAGTACATTAAATTTATTCAATTTATAAGTGACGATGCAAGGGACATTAAGCTGACCTCTACAGGATTTTTGCAATACGATGTAATATTTCTCCTTACTTCTTGTGTAATAAGCGCCCAAGCAAATCAGAGCGCGATAGAACAAAGAGTAATAATTGTGAAAGAAAATTTAAAAGGATGAGTACGGGACCAACAAGCCATATTGGTTATCTACACTAAGTGTCATCTTGTAAAGCCATGATTTGGTAACTCCTTGCAATTCCAAAATTCGAGTAACTTTCCAAATATCCACAAGTCTAATAACAAAGTTTCACTTTGGATTGAACTTACGTTCACTGAAAGACTCGATGGTTATAAATCCTATAAACTCGTAGCGATTCTTTATCCAAATTGCATGAACTTTGCTATTACACACAAAAATTCCACACTTTTCAAAAATATTTTTGGTCTGAATCGAGACAAAATCCGCTGAGGCCAAAAAGATTCTCTTATTGCGAGAAAGTAATACTTAAATCAATGATGGAAATTTCTTTGTAGAAATAAAGTCTTCAATAATAATAAACTGTATATTTTCATTCTTTTTCTTTCTCTTGACGGTTCAAAACTTAGGTAAACTTAGGATTATTTAAAAAACTTTGGAGTATTACATAAAGAAAATATTAAATATATAATAGCTATTATAAATAGTTACACTCGATTCAAAACCATTCTAAAAAAATTGCATTTTATCTAAGCATTTTCTACCGATAGTTAATTTAAATTGAATGTGTCCAACATTTAGACAAAAAAACCTCGAACAACTGATCTCATAAACCGTTTAAAAAAAAATGTGCCTTTGCGAAATTCATTATAATAGATCGAATACACTGTCATTGTTACATGCTACGGCAACTATCCAAAACTGGTGGCTTTAAATTAAATAATGAGCCTTTCAACGACCTTGAGGTGACGAATCAAGAACAGCCAATGAAGTACAACATAAGCCAAAGTCCGGATTTTTTAAATAAAATCAGGAATCAGCCTCTGAAAAAAGTTCGTTATTCAGTCATTGAGACATTTTCTCTAAGAAAATTGTACTTACATTTCACAAAGCAAACAGCAAGTGTCTGCCTCGTCTCAGATGCAGAACTTACAAAACGAATTCTACATATTTACCGGTATGCGGATAGATTTGAAATAATTCAAACGATCTGCTATAAGTTTTTTACATTCTGATAAAACCTTATAGCTCAAGACACTACTTCGTTCAGAGTCACATAGCATGATTAATTAAACAAAACTGCATCCCAAGACTTGGGCCCATATTTATAAAAGCATGGAATCCGTTCTTAACTTAGATCCTTAAAGCTGCCTGGATAGTTGCTTTTGAAAAAGTTGATAATTTTAACAATCCTCTCGATTCCCCGTATATAAGATTTCTGTCTCTCAAGGAAACGTAATTACTTATTTACATGCACTTTAGATTAACAAAGCGAGAAAACTTACAGATGACAATTTCCATGGGAAATCAGAGAATTACAACCACAAATACAACAATATTAAGCACAAAATTTGTATAATAGTTATATATATATAAATATTATAAGTAATATTATATTATATATATATTATAATATATAAAAGATTATTATTAAATTAATATATTTAGTGTATAATATATATAATATTATTAATAGTATATATAGATATATTATAATATATATATAATATAGCACTTTCCCTTTAAAAATATGTACATAAAAATGTTACGCATCATGCGAAATATCGCTAACCCTAATCTCAACCATACCAACATGTACTGTGTTAACTTAAACGTCCAATAGGAAAGAGAAAAAAGTTGCAAACTGTTGCTTTTATATCATGTTAATTGATATATATGTTTAATTTTGTTTTCCATTCTTTTTTCTTATTTTTGTAATTTAAGGGCTCTAAGCCGTACGTTGGACAGATGGGGCGAAGTCCCCCGTCGTTCCCCTCTGAGCCGACGAGCGACCCTGGACTCTTTTGAAAATGCTTATGGCAGGCTTAATTCTCTTATTAAAAAAATTAAAAAAAAAGCTTTTGGCAAATCCTGTGGCGCTCTATATGCCTTTGAAATAATCGAATAAAAATCTCATTACATCTGCCTCATAGTCATCTATGATATTATATCGGCTTAATCTCTTTATAAAGCGAAAATCTCCCTATATATATTATACTTAACTTATTATATATCATGATATAATATATATATTATATATATATATAGTATTATATAAATATATTATAATATATAAATATATATATATATATAATAATTATATTAATATATATTACGACCTTTTTCTGTCTTAATAATCTCCAGTTATATTGAAATTTTTGTATTTTTTTAATAATATCTAGTTATTGATTACTAAACAATCTACATTTAAGTTAGTAACCGAGACATGATATTCAAAAATTATAGGACCTCTTACGTCTTTACGACTCCGTCCAGTTTATTGATTTTTTTTTTTATAATAAAGGATACCCAAGATGGATTAAACCGTCAAAAAAAGCATGGACCGGGTCTCTCGGCTTCGGGGCAATCGACAGTAAGTACTATTCCCCCGCCCTCCGTAGGAAGGTCTCCGAACCACGCTCTTTGGTATATTGGTTCCGGGGTTTCCTCCGCCCCTTCCCTACGGAGTATATAGAAAAACGTCCCCCCTGTCCCCCGTCGGCTCAAGCCTTACTAATTTTTTATTTGTTATTTTTTGGTTTTTTGCTTTATATTGATTTTTATGTTATACATATTTAATTTATATAAGCTTTATACGTGATTCCAAATATGTAATTGTTTTCTTGTAGTGTCTTACTTTCGAGATATTTCATTTTACATATATTTTATTACGTAGTTTGTATAAGCCTTATACGCTGATTCAAATATTAATTGGTTTTTCTGTATGTGCCATACTTTATCAAGATATTTCATTTTATTTTCACAAACAATATTTAACCATAAATAGGATTTTAATAAAATTTATTTACATAAAAATATTTCGAATCTTTTTGAATCAATCGCCTATCATCACATAATACTTGTTGGTCAGTCTCTATATAGTTAGAAATTATATTAAAAAAACAAACAAAATACAAAAATCACAAAACTGACAATACCGTACGTCTTAACACCCCAGAATCTTTATAATGTTATACTAAAATTAATATATTAATATATACTAATATAATGTAATAAGTTTAATATAATATTATATTATATTATATCGTATATATTAATATATTTATTATTAATACTATATTATAATACTATAATATATATATATAATATATATAGTATATATTATATATATTTTTAATCCGATCAGAATAAATTTCAACATTAGAAATTAATTAAACACATTAAATAAAATAAATAAATTAATTGTGATAAATAATAGAATAAAAAAAATAAAATTTCGAGCCATTAACAAGAAATTAGCTCGATCAAGAAGACAAGAAGAGTTTAAGGCTTGCATAGTTTGATCCATTAAGCATCAACTTAACCATATGGTGAATACGTGAGTGAAGCGTTCTTCAGATTTCAATTGCCGTTAAACTTTCTAAAATACAAAGTATAATGGATGGCATTCTAATAATACGTTTCCTTATAAGAGATTATCTCAAAACACTGACACAATATACACTACATAAGGTAATAATAGTTAAGACTATAGGAAGAATTTCCATAAATATGATTGACCTTACACGTCTTAAATTGAAAGAATTCTTTTTTCAACGATACTACCCCAGTCAGAGATGTAATTGTTCAACAAGATTTGCTTTAAATTCTAAATTAATTATATGAATCATCTTAAGAATAGACGTCCTTCCTTTATAACAGATTTTTAAATTTTGGAAAGAGCAAATAATAAAGTTGCAGATTCGGAATTTAAGCATTTTGACGACTTCAGTATTTTAAAACTTCAATTTTTTAAAATTTGAAAATCATATGGAAAGAATAATTCCTTTGAAACTTGAATTTTAAAAAACTTATCGTATTTATTTTTAAACTTGAATTTAACTCTTGCTTTAGATGAGATTTTCTTGAAAAATACCACCTTTAACATTTTTAAATGCCCTTTATTGATAGAGACGAGCCCGGTGATAGCTTTGCTAGAAATAAGAATTGCTTGACTACAGGGTATCCCAGTATTTATCCGAACAATAGTCATCTCCTCTTACCGATTTATAACGTAGCAAAGCTCTCTCCTCATCATTTCTGCAATCACAATTATTCTTTATAAGAAGAGAAAAAAGAAGAAATGAAAAAAAATATAAAGAAAAAAAGTCATTTTCAATTTTTCCCTTCGAAAACATATCTTAAACAATTCAGTAATAAAAAAATTCCCCAAGGGAAGAAAATTAAATCAACATGAATTCGCCCCCGATATCCCCTAAAAAGTATATGTAACAAGTAAAATAAATAGAAAAAAAAGAAAAATAATAACCCTATCTAAAACCACAATATAATATAGTATTAATTAATTATTATTAAATGAAAATCATTAAAAATCAAATAAAACATAAATACAAATAATAATAATAAATATAAGAATAAATAATATATATATTAATATAATATATACAATAATAAATATATTATAATACCCTATGTGCAGAGAGACCCGTACCCGCCTACCGTCAGGCCCCTTTTGGAATTAAAAAAAGCCGAGAATTTGTGGCCTTACGTCACCCACTCCTGCATATATATTCTTATATATTAAATAATATTTATAAACTAAATGTAAATATAGATATATTATATATTATTATCATTATATATATTATTAAGTTATAATATATATTATATATTTAATATTACATTTATTATTTCATTAGAGATGAGTATTAGTTTATGAATTTGTGTGGTGACTTAAAGGTCGTTTAAAAAAATTTAATTTTGAAGTATTTTAAGTAAATATTAAAATACGTTAGTTAGCGCTATATATTTAGTTAGTTAGGTAGATGAGGGATTAGTAATGAAGGTGGAAAAAGATCCGTGTGATTCGGCACAAAATAAAAGGGTCCGAAACAGGCAGGGGAAACAAAATGGCGAGTAAAAGTAAAAAGGCGATAAAATAAGTGTTACATAAGTTAAATGTAAGTAAGAATAATAGAATAAAGTAGAAATAAAGATTTAAAGAATGTAAGTAAGTAAGATGAATTTATTGTAATAAAGTTAGTGCATTGAATAAGTAATGACATATTTAAGAATATAATTAAAATACATAATAAATAATTAACAATTAAATGTTACTCCCATTGTTCCTACCATCCAATCTAGTTTTTGGTTTAATATATACTCAACATTGTGAAATCGGCAAAACTATTAGGAAGGCCGAGAGTCCCATGGCGTCGGCAGATGCACCCTTCATTAAAAGAAACTCAAACAGTATAAGGATAAGGAGGATGTGAGTTGACTTTATGGGGTGTTGAAGTAGATTTATCCAAAAAGTCCATTTAGTCCAACATTGAGACACCCTGAAGAAACATAGTAGGAAAGCCGAGCAATTCCTTATAAGACATATCGGTAATTAGTTAATATGAAGCCATTACTCTTAACGTGGGTATATAAAAAATTATGAGTAAGCGAATCCTCGAAGCTCCATTGTCTCTACGGAAAATTTGGTTTGGATGAAAAATTACAGATAGGTGTTTATAAAGAGGTGGGTAATACTTTTTTTGCTGTAAATAAACTACCAAACTATAAGAGTTAACAAGTTCGAATTATTGAATCATCTGGGTTAAAAACTCAACATTTTACTTCTACAACTTAATCATAATTATAACCACTTCTATATAGTATAATATAAAATAGTATAAATATTATAATAATATAATATATAAATTATTATATATATATATATATACGATAATATATATATATATATATAATAATATATATATATCTATATAATATATTATATTATATTATATTATAATATTAATATATTAATATATTATATTATATATAATACAGTAAAATAATACTAAAAAATACTACTCACAAACAATAAAAACATTTAAAGACTACAACACCACACACATCCTATATTAAACAAAAAAAAAAAAAAAAGTATCAAAATTAACCATATATTCAGTAATAATTAAAAGTCGGATATACATTCTAAATTGTACCATACTTTAATTTACATTAGTTTCGATGTACAAAGAGTATAAGAACTTAATAATTTAAATAATTGTCGTTAGTTAGTTTTGAGATCTTATGAGTACGTATTATATTAATATAATAAATTATATATATTATATATATTATAATATCATATTATCATTAATATATGATTAATTAATTAAATATATATATATATAGATATTATATTTTTTATTTATATAATATATATATTATATTTAATACATTATTTTAATTATATATATACTATTATATATTTATAATTTACAGGAACGTAAAGTGGATACCGATTTTTAAAAGTCACACAGGTGTGACCAGTCAATATTATAAGCAACCCTTTTAAATTTTCAAATATTCTTAACATTCATAATTGATTGTCATCTTTACTGTCTACATAATATAATTGATAAAATCGAAGTATTGTCTAAATATACTTTGAAAGTTTAGATCCAAGTATCTAGATTATACTATAATATATATATATATTTATAATTAATAAAATATTAATTAATAATATAATATATATTATATATATAATTAATATTATATAATATTAATTATATTAATTATAGTTATATATGAGAGATCAACTACATGTCTTAAAAAAATATACTTGTAGAACAAAATATTAATTTTATAATAATTTAATAAGTTCCTATATATATTTTCTTTAATTTTTTTAGATCAAAATCTTCAATTAAATAAAAAATTTAAAAATATATAAAGATTCATGTTAATAAATATGTAAACCAATAATAGGGTTGAGAATAGCTTCACTTAAATTATAGATAAACCGTTCTTTAACCAATTAACAAATAAGAAACTAATACTGGACAAAAGAATTGCGGATATCTACTTGTTGTGAATATATAGTTCAAAAAATGTTTATAAATATACTTGTTTATAATGATATGACATAATACTTAAAAAGTATATATAAAAATCACCCCCAAATAAATATTAATATCAACCATCATTAAATAATTAAAACTTAATTTTAAATTCAGCATCTACTTCAAACAAGTAATTAAGACTACCTTTAATTCTTTCATTTATTTCATTAAAATAGAAACCGTTGATTATAAAAGATTTTAAAAAAGGAGATAAATCAAGCATAATTTATCCGATATCTTCCTATTTAAATATTATCTATATCAATATAAATATATTAATCAAATAAATATTATCAATTAATTTTATATATATATAATAATTATATTATATATATAGTTTATATGTATTATTATTCTAATATTATTATGATATATATATATATATTATATGAGAGGAGAGACGTGATGGAGATATAACGGAAAGTGTTAAGTAAAAAAATATTCTATTGAATTTCGCTACAATAATTAAATGTATTAATTAATAATATATATATTCATAATATACATACTACACACGTATATTATGCTTTAATGATATTATTATAAAATAATATTATTAATATATATACTATAATTATAATAGTATATACATTATACATTATATATCAATTTTCTGTATATAAAAAAATTTCACTATTGTACGGTTATTGATAACATTTATTAATACATGGAAGTTGCACAGCTTCCGCGAATTTAAGGAATTTTACGCATTAAGTAACGCTGTTTTTGACCGCTACTCCTATATATTATAAAACTTAACTTGTTAATAAGAAAAGCACTTAGAGTGTGTCTCTGTGAGTCTGTATGAATTTTTGAAATTTCTTGTGAGTGTCATTGTGTTTGACAATTTCTATGCATTGATTGTTGCATTATCGTTGCATGAGTATGAATTTAGACCGTTATGGACCAATCAGATTTAAGACAAGTTTAAACAAGAAATGATGTCTAATTTTATACAAAATTAAGTTAATAAAAAAGGACTCGCTTGTAAATAAAAATAATACTATTACATTATTATGTATATACATAGGTATATATTTATATTGTTCTCTAATATATTTATATTATGTTTCATCCTACCATCCTGTAACAGTTCTTTATAAATATATTTATGAAACCATGGTTTTTTAATACCTTTCTATAACCATTTATTAAAATAATCAATTTTTTTGATAAATTTTTTTTATCATTTACTTTATTTCAATACAATTATTTAATATAATTCTTTGTAAAAAAAAACCATGTATTGTTAAAAAAAAAGTATTGTCAAAAAAGAACCATAAAACCAAATTAGATGGCAATTGGATATTATAGCCTATTTTATAAGAATCTCGCTTTAAGGTAATAATAATAAAAAGAAAAATAAAGAAAAAACTCCCTTAAGAATCTAAAGAAATAAAAACCATTTATACTACTTAAATAGATTTGATTGTGGAATGATGATCGTTTGAGCTGTTAAGTTATGCGCCTTATTGATCTTGTTGAATACTACATACACACAGGTTAAATCATTGAATTTAGACGCTTTCTTATCATTTATACCTCTCTATTGAATAGGTCTTACTATTACCTCTTATCATACATTCAATGTTTTATCTGAGAATAACTTTATGCAATATCATTTATCTAAATCTGTGAACCTCTAAGATTTGCCCACCAAATCCCTGATTGCCTGGTTCCTTCACCACTATCCTTGAAAAATTAATCCTTCGGGTGCATCACCGATAGTAGATTAGAACCAAGTAATTATTCAATGAGGCAGACTAGAACATATCCTACATGACATAAATTTTGTAGTATTCTCTTCACTTTATACTTACTATGATTGATTTTTCTATTTTTCCAATGGTGACCACAACCTTAAAGGGTCAATCGCCAAATCCAGTTTGGATTGTTTGAAAAAAAAATGATCTAATCATTGAAAACATATAAAGGTACCTATTTTTTCGAGAAATAGTAGCCTGGCACCGAATACTGTTAAGGATATCAGATCTAGTCTAATGACTACTGACTTATAAACTCTAATATTCCTATTTCCATTCGTTCATTTAAACTTAACCATTTCACACTTAAAGCCGTGTTGTGAGTATGAAACTGGAGGAACATGACATAATAAACAAACAGTAGAGTTTAAATCAGATAACTTAAGCTAGAGGACAATACTTTTAAAACCTACAAAAATATACTAAGTCACGCCACATGCTGCATACAGGACCAGTGTGTTAAATGAACCTAAGGATGCACTAGATCCATGCGGTAAAAGTAATGATTCCGAGACCATCTAATTACTCGTCAATTAACAAAACTCAGATACATCTACCATTAGTGAAAAATTATACAAAATTTTGGTCATACATGGTTTTGATCAGGAACAAAACAGAAAAAATTGCCAATAGCGAATCTCTGAATTCAAAAAAACATAGGGACATAAAATCGATAACACAAAAATATGTTCAAACAAAGTTAAGAACTTACTAGAGAATAAGAAAGTTAATTATATAGGTGCAGTGAAAAGGGGGAGTAATAATAATACACCTAAATGTTTAGGAAATGTAAATACAGCAAGAAAGTTGTCATTATCGATTTTATAAATTTATAACATTATATTTTAGAAAAGTTATATATTAAACATATAATAAAAATAAAAAAAGTTAAAAAAAATTTTTTTTATAGTAATTTTAAACTAGATTTACTTGAGTCAAGAAACTGTGGAAAAGTCACGACAAAAAACTGAGTAAAATGAGACTGAAATTTTTTCATTTTGAAAATTTTTTAAAAAATTATAAAAAATCTACCAGAAATTGAATTGGAAACATTATAAACCGTTTTTTCATATATAGGTGGGTTAAGTACAACAAAATTTTTTGTTCTCAACCATAATGAGCTATAAGAGTATGGAGTGGGTTTTTTTAAATAACCAAGATCAGATGTGTTTTTTTAAACATATATTTCTTTACTAAAAATGAAAAATCTCACACAGTGCTTTTTTTTTTTTTGAGGATGAAACTCTTTAACTAGAAACTATTTATTTTTGATTTTTAACCTTGAAACACCATAAACTTTATAAAAGGGGAATTAATATTATTAAATAGTGAAGACTAGCATTAAACTTTTTTTTATGTTAACGTATTTCGTTAGCTCAAGTATGCACAGAGTGAATAGTTCCGTTTTCAATTGATGATAGGGAGCTGAAAATATTCAAAAGGAATTTTTGTGCAAATTTTAATATTAAATATTTTTTTTGTCTAATGGTTAAATAAAGTTGAGTTGGATTATGGACAAAGGTAACGCAGTGTGTTTGACGTTGGCGTTTGAATTGACTGGGTGTAGCGCAGTGTTAATTGTGTGTACTGATTGAAACATTCCCTGGCAGATTATGCAAGTGGTAAAGATGGTAGGGTGAAGGTGAACTTATGTTGAGGTGTGTGTATAGCTATCCAGAGAGGGTGCGTAACTAGGGAAAGTGGGAGAAACAAAGACCTGACATGCTTTCCAAAATATTAGTAAAAAAGAGGAAAAATAAAATGTTTAAGCACGAGATTAGCAAGAGTGGACAGATAAAGGGCAATGAACTCTGATAACTGGAAAAAAAAGTTAAATAAATATAGAGGTGTGAAAGGTGAACAGTATTATTTGCGGAGAATGCATGAACCGCAGAACATAAAGTTAAGTGAAAAAACGAAAAGGGAAAAAGGAAAGTCGAGGGAGAATTAACATAGAATAGAGTATGATAGAGATCGATTGAGAATATAGATATAAAGATAGATATAATTGATAAAGTAGAGGAGAGAGATAAAGGAGAAATAAATTTGAAAAAGAATAGAGAGATAGAGAGAAGAGGAAGGATAGCGACTAGAGAGAAGATTAATATGATAAGACAAGTGAATGTAGAGAGACTATAATGATTGAGATAGAATAGATATGAGAGATATAGAGGAATATATATGAGAATAAAGATAGAGATAAGAGAGATAGATGATAGACGATGACATAGAGAATAGTAAATCAGTAGTATATAGAGTAGGATGCTGTGGGAAAACAAAGCATAAGAACCAATGAGTCAGAACAGAAGAAGACAGGAAACAGGGAGAGCACCGTCAGTAAACACAGAGCGGGAGAACCGAGTTAGGTGTGGGGTGGTGAATCATTAAAAGAGGAGATTAGGGTAGAAAGTGCGGGTTCAAGGACAAAAGAAGAGAGAACGCGGAGGGGAGGACAGAAGCGAACGGAGGATGTTGGAGAGGCGGGAAGACCGTAGCGCGAGCACAGCAAGTACGGCGGGACTGTTATATACTGAGGTCATAAGCCAGATAAGTGGAATGTAACGGAAGGGGACAGAAATCAATTGAGAAAGATTGAAGAAACAGGGGTGCTGAAATATGAGTAAAGAGTAGGGAAAAATGAAAGAAAACAGAAAGATGAGCGATTGCATCACAACGGCTTCAGGTGACTATTGTGGAGGAATGAGAAAACCTAAGGGCCACCTGATCCTGAGAGAGACGTACTTAGCGATAAAATGGGTGAAGACACAGGGGATGTTCATGTGTTAGGATAGAACAGTGGACACGGCAAAGGAGACTGGTCTCAGACGTGTCACCGCACAATGGGCAAAAAAAAAAAAAAAAAAAAAACTAATACATGGAAAGTAAAATATATACAAAAACAAAAAATGCAGTAGTGCGTAAGGAAACACTAGCACAGAAAATTGATGGAAGGAAATCATCCACTCACTTTAAATTAGTTGATGAAATAAAGAGGAAGGGATACAGGGTGAGCGAAAGACGAGAGAGCCGGGAAGTGACCAAAGAGTAAAGGAAAGGTACGGGAGAGAGAAATAGAACGAAAGGGGAGTAAAAAGTAGAAACAGAGAGGAAAAACAAACCGAAAAAGGGAAATGTAGGGTAACTACGAACCGAGTGCTCCCACATCTAGAAACCAAGAGAGGAAAGGGAAAAACAAGCGGGGAGTGACAATTGTGGCGAAAGATGGGTAATGGTTAACAAAAAAACTGAGGCAGTATTAAGCTATCGCCTTGCCTATACTAGCGCGCG
>JABUQX010040917.1:35000-40000 GCA_015478945.1 Trachelipus rathkii | reverse complement strand
TATTATTATTATTATTATTATTATTATTATTATTATTATTATTATTATTATTATTATTATTATTATTATTATTTATTGGTATTATTATTATTATTATTGTTAATTGTTTTCCATATATTAATTATGTATATTGTTCTGTTAATATAGATTCTGACCTCTGACCAAAGTTGTATCACTAATTCAAGCCTTCTGATTCCTGCGTTACGCCCAACGTAACAGTGGTCACCCTGGAGTTTTGACGTACCTGTGATGCCCCTGAACTTTTGCCGTCGCTATCCCGGCATTTCTGCAACCACAGCATCCACCTACTGAAGCAGGAAATCCATTTACTATATAATTATAACCATTTAATATTATATTACAATTCAAATTTTAAATAATATCAGGGTGAATTCTGGCCCAAATTATCATTTTCAAACAATCATTTTTACATCATTTTGGCCCATAAAAGCGGCCTAATATATATTTTTGTTAACATTCATATACCTATTTGTAAAAATTTACTCTGTTTTTGGTCTCCGACCACTATATTTCTCATATTTAGCTTACGTAAGTTGCATTTTAGCTCGTTATCTCGCCAAAATTTTTTTTTTCAAAAAAATTTTTTTTTATTTATTTTTTTTACAATTTTATATTATTGATACTCGTAATCATGTCCCCTCCTGACGCTGCAAATACTGAAAATATCAATGTGATATCACAACAGCCTGCTTCAGACAGGGAGACATCTAACGTTTACACTGGCAAGTTCGTCACCAACGATCTCGATTTGACCTTTACATTACTTGAGCTTCAGCTCGAGTCCACGAATGAACTTGCCCGCTTTAGAGCCCTTTTAAATATATTGCCTGTTCCCGTTTTGCAGCGCCTGAAGGATGTTTTACCCTCCTTGCATTCTCACAACCAGCCCTACACCCAACTTAAAACCGAACTTTTAAACCGTCTGGGAGAAACAGATGCTGAAAAAGTAAAAAAACTTCTAACTGGAGGCTCTCTTGGTGATCGTTTGCCCTCAGTCCTGTTATCTGATATGCTCAATCTTCTCGACGGTCCTCCCGTAGGTAATTGTATACATATTGTACGTCATCTCTTCCTACAGAAACTCCCTACAGAGATGCAATTGCGCTTAGCCACTGTCGATCCTAATTGTTCACTACAAGAACTAGCTACTTTTGCTGATAGAGTTTGTAAAGCGAAACCTATTACGACAGCAGACATACCTTCACAAGTTTCGCACATCACGGTTTCCACCGACAATAATAACTTACCACCAGCGTCTCCTTCGCATGTAAATGAGTCCAGGTCAATTGCAATTCGACAACCGCCGCCCCAGAAAATGCCTTAGTATTTTCCAACTCAGGTGTTTGCAGAACACCATCATCGGATCTAACTACTAAGAATGCGCGCCTTGGAAACGCGAACCACTGTTCCTCCTCCTCCCCCTCCTTATCCTCAACAACAATATCCTCAACAACAACAATATCCTCAACCTCAACAATATCCTCAACCTCAACAGTATCCTCATCCTTCATCCTCTCATCATCCTTATTCACTACCTCCTTCATATCCCCAGCCTCCTCCCATTGCATCAAATACTTATTCTGCATACAATTATGGTCATAATTCTCGCTCTCCTACTATGCAACGACGTTCATTCGGTCGCTCCTCCTACTCCTTCGCGTGCCAATTCGCCCTCTTCTCCTTTCCTTCTCAGCTTTAGTTCAGTTCGTCGCATGAACCAGCCAGGGTATTTGTAGAAATCCATCAAGCGTTTTGGAGATCAAAACACGTCGTCTTAAACCTTGCTACTTTCGAGAATTTAAACTCCAACACCACTCCGTAAATACGCTCGGTGTGGTCTCAAAAGCGTCAAACTTACTTTGTGTCTACGATCCCTCCACCAAACTATCTTACCTCGTAGATAGTGGGAGCTCAATCTCAGCTGTACCACGTTCCATCCTCGGGAAAACTCATGCTCCAGAAGCATCGGGCTTCTTACGCGCTGCCAACGGTACCACCATCAATACTTATGGTACCAAACGACTCCATTTAACACTTTCGTTCCGTCGTGACTTTATATGGGACTTCACGATAGCCGACGTCACATTACCAATATTAGGTGCAGACTTTCTGTCCCACTTCAACCTTCTTGTTGACATGAACCACAACCGCATCATTGATTTTGAGACACATTTCTCATCCGCTTGTATTCGTGCGTCTGCTTCCATCAGTGGCATACATCTTTCTCCATCTAATAATATTTTTGAATCATTATTAATTACCGATTTTCCTGAACTTCTTTCTCCAGTCTCCAAGTTCCCTCCTGTGAAACACAATGTTGTTCATCACATTGAAACTTCCGGCAGACCTCCATTCTCTCACGCTCGACGTCTTGCACCAGATAAACTCAAAGCAGCGAAGCTAGAATTTGAATCTCTCTTAGAGAAGGGCATCATCCGACCTTCAAAGTCTGACTACGCTTCTCCATTACACATGGTACTCAAACCTAATGGTGATTATCGCCCAACAGGCGACTATCGCTGCCTGAATGCTATCACCCGTCCAGGACCGTTATAATGTACATCATTTACAGGATTTCACATCCCACCTCTCTGGTTGTACCATCTTCTCAAAAATTGACTTAATTTCCGCATTTTTTCAAATTCCTGTGAACCCGGACGACATCCATAAGACTGCCATTATCACTCCCTTCGGTCTTTACGAATTTCTTCGAACGCCATTCGGTTTAAGAAATGCTAGTCAATCATTTCAACGTCTTCTAGACTCAGTCTTACGTGGTTTACCTTTCGTCTTCGCCTACATAGACGACTTATTGATTGCCAGTGCCTCTCCGGAAGAACATACTTCACATCTCAGGCAAGTTTTTTCCAGACTAAGTGAATTTGGTCTATGTGTCAACTCTTCCAAATGTGAATTCGGAGTTTCATCCCTAACTTTTCTCGGACATACAATCTCTGCCGAAGGTATACGTCCTCTTGAGGATCGTGTGGCAGCGATTCGTGACTTTCCGAAGCCTGTAAAACAGCGTCAACTTCGTCGTTTTTTAGGGATGGTGAACTTCTACCATCGTTTTATACCGTCCGCTGCTAAAATTCTCCTTCCTCTCCACGCACTTCTTAAACATCCACGTAAAGGATCTGCTGCTTCTGTCACTGTCGATTGGAACGACGAAGCAACTAATGCCTTCACCGCCATCAAGGAAGCCCTTGCCTCTTCCGTGTTACTTATATTTCCATCCGACACAGCTCCGACTAGAATCAACACAGACGCTTCAGATTTCGCGGCAGGTGCCGTCCTACAACAGTTCATTGATAACGAATGGCGTCCATTAGCTTTCTTTTCTAAAAAGTTCCAGCCGCCTGAAACAAGGTATAGCGCATTTGGAAGGGAACTTCTCGCAATCTATTTAGCTATTAAGCACTTCCGTTACTTCATAGAAGGTCGGGAATTCCATGTTGTAACTGATCATTTACCCATCACGCATGCCATTACAGCTTCCACAGTGAAACAGTCCCCTCGTGAAGCCCGCCACCTTGAGTTCATTGCCCAATTCACAACTGATATCCGCCATATAAAAGGAAAAGACAACATTCCTGCCGATGCTCTATCCCGAATTAACGCTATCTCTCCTTTACCAGACATTGATTTCGTCGAAATGGCTCGCTTGCAGCAACTCGAAGAGATTGTTTTTCCTAGTGCTTCTTCCTACGACATTCAAACTGTAGAAATTTTTGGTTTCCCCCCTTTGTTATGCGATGTCTCTTCAGCACATCCTCGTCCAGTCGTACCTACCCCCATGCGTAGAAAGGTTTTTCACACCATTCACGATGTGTCGCACCCAGGGGTAAAAGGTAGTCAAGTCAAAATAGGCAAGCATTTCGTCTGGCCGTCCTTACTAAAGGATGTTAAACAGTGGACAACGCAGTGTCTCAACTGTCAAAAATCCAAAGTGCACAGGCACACGGTCGCACCTCTTCAGCAATTTCTTCCCCCTGGTGAGCGTTTTGACCAGGTGCATATTGATATAGTCGGCCCTTACCACCCTCCAATGGTTTCACACACATTTTAACTTGCATAGACCGATACACTCGATGGGTAGAAGCCATTCCCTTGCGTGATACTTCCAGCGAGACAATTGCTCAGGCATTTTTGTACAACTGGATAGCCAGGTTTGGCACTCCGTCGACTGTGTCCACAGACCAGGGTAGGCAGTTTGAGTCTCACCTTTGGAAGGACATTATGACTTTAATCGGCTCTAAGCGCCTTCGCTCTTGCAGCTATCATCCGCAAGGTCAAGGCCTCATCGAACGGTTTCACCGGCAGCTAAAGGCTTCCCTTATGTCCCACGGAACACCGGACAATTGGTCCGAAACTCTTCATCTTGTCCTCCTCGGTATCAGAACTTCGTACAAAGAAGACCTAAAATACTCGACTGCTGAGCTCGTTTACGGCTCTACCATACGAATACCTGGTGAGTTTATCCTTCCTTCTCCAAAAACTTCACGAACCAGCACACCTTCCTTGCACGCCTCTCGTCAGTTGTACTGAGCATGGAATCCATTCTTGCCCACGCATGCCTCCTCCGTTCCCAAACTTACATGCCTGCGGAGTTTAGAGACATGCTCTCAGTATAATTGCGCACGACTCACACCGTAGTCTCGTTGCAAGCCCGCTATGACGGACCCTTCCTCGTATTAAAACGCTACCGAAAGTACTTCACTTTACAGAAGGGGAGCAAAGTGGAAAATATATCAGGGGATAGGATCAAACCGGCTTATTTCGAACATGATCCCGCTTCTTCCACCACTCCTCCTCCACCTTCGGCACCCGCACCATCTACCTCTACTTCGCAAGTTAATATCGACTTTATGCCCATTCTGCCTTTTACATCAACTTGTTCTCCACCTGAAACCTCTGCCAACTCCGGCAAGTATTAGTCACTCTGCTTCGCCAGCTACTCAGCGCCCCACGCTACGATA
>JABUQX010040917.1:0-30000 GCA_015478945.1 Trachelipus rathkii | reverse complement strand
TCTGTCACTTTAATCGGGCTAATTTGGGTGCGTTTGTCAATTACCATTGGAAAGAATCATGCTTTGTTCCGGAGGAGGCCTCTGTGTCTGCTGAAAAGGTAGGGGCTGTGATCACAGAAGGGATTAGCAGGTTCATTGCATCTTCAACTAAATCATTTTCTCCTCAAGATCCATGGTTCAATGGTACTTGTTCTCGTGCCATACAGGAGCGCTACAATGCGTATCGGGAGTTGAAAAACTCTTGATCTTACATCGTTCTAATTAATTTTCATTCTGGCCGGGATCGTTGCAGGGAAGTTATTCGACACTAAAAGAAAGTGCGCTGTCCCTCTTGGTTCTCCTACTGATAAAAATATCTAGTCTCTTGCCAAAAACATCTCTAATAACTTCTGTAAATCTGACTATTTCCCCTCTCTGTTCCGTTCTGACGGTTCTGTTGCTAACACTCTTTCTCAAAAAGCTAATCTCTTTGGTCTCCTTTTTTTCATTTAATTCCGCCCTGAACGATTCCGGTTCCCCTCCTCCTACTCCTTCCCTTCTCAGGTGTCCTATGTCTCTACCTGTCATTACTCATGATCGGGTGCATGGGATCCTGAATTCTAAGAACGTCAGTAAGGCCAGTGGCCCGGATGGCATTCCTTCCCGCGTTTTGAGGGAGTGTGCTTCTGTGTTGGCGCCAGTCCTCGTTCAGCTCTATTCTCTATGCCTTAATACTAATACATTTCCTCAGTGCTGGAAGCTTGCCGCTCATATTTAGCTGATCTCGAAAAAGGAAATTTCCTCCTTCTATTTGCTTACTCTTGTATAGTTTTCTTTCATTTCATTCTTTTTCGGCTCTTGTTCATGTAGCGACCTCTTCCTCTTTTCTTATTAATTGTGGTGTTCCTCAAGACTCTGTTCTGTTTCCAACTTTATTTCTACTATTCATCAACGATCTTCTTAGCTGCACTTCTAACTTTGTTCATTCTTATGCCGATGACTCAACTCTCCATTCTTCAACTCATTTCAAATCTGCCCTCTCTCTTGCATCTATTTATTACCTTTCGTCTACAGTTTTCCGATTCAATTCTTGCTGATCTGGTAGGAATTTATCAGTGGGGTAACAGCAATCTTGTGAAATTCAACTCTTTAAAAAGCCCAACTTCTTCACACTTCCCTCTCTAAATCGCCTTCTATCTTTTATCCCCTTCGTCGGTTCTAACATCTCACCTGAGAACAACATAAACATTCTTGGACTGAAAATAAATAACGAATTGTCTTGGAGACCTCATATCACATCGGTTGCTAAGGTATATATCATCAAAGAAGCTGGGAATTCTGTTCAGATTGCATAATTTTTTTTTTCTGCTCAGTTACTCCAGTTATATAAGAGTCACATCCGCCCCTTATAGAGTACTGTTTTCACATTTGGGGTGGTTCCGGTTCTGCTCTATCTCTTTTCTATAGGTATTACAACGGCAGATGCTAGAGGGAATTGACCTCTCGCATTTCTCCACCACTGTGTCACCCTCATAACACAAGAGGTGCCTTGCTGTCACATGAATATTGCCGGAATATTTTAGACAAAGTTCGTTCGTTATGGTGTCTCCTTCCTTCCAGCCACATCTGGTTTGTGGAACTCCTTGCCTTCATCTGTCTTTCCTGTTGTATTCAATTTTCCTATCTTTAAGACCCACTCCTGCACCCACCTGAGAGAATTGCGTTAGGCAAGGGATTGGGTTGGTTTACCTTCCTTTTATTTTCTTTTGCTCCCTCCTTAAAAAGGGCCATGCCAATGAGCGATGGCATCGTGTAAAAAAATATATTTTTTAAAGATTTAAAGAATTAATGGTGGCCATCTACAACAGCTGCTTTAAAAAGATCGGAAATGAAATCAGAGAGAAGGTTGCAGAGAGAGAGAGAGAGAGAGAGAGAGAGAGAGAGAGAGAGAGAGAGAGAGAGAGAGAGAGAGAGAGAGAGAGAGAGAGAGAGAGAGAGAGAGAGAGAGAGAGAGAAGAATAAACACCGAAAGAAGGAAGTTTAGAAATCAAAGCTTTGCGCCAGACTCTATCGAAAGCTTGCGATATGTTCAACGCTACAGACAAAAATTCACCGAAATGACCAAGGGAAGAGGACCAAGAATCAGAAAGTTCACCAGTAGGGCGCATCTTACGAAAGTCATACTGGTGATCAGAGATAAAATTAGAAGAATTGAGACGTTTCCTAATCTTCCTGCTAAGGATAGATTCGAAACTTTAGAAAGAACAAAAGTTAATCAGATTGGACGATAGTTGGAGGATTTGAAAGTGGTCTCCTTTTTTCGGCAGAGACTGAATGAGAGCACGTTTCCAGCAAGATAGGAAGGTTGGAGTAGAAAGACAGAAGACGGAATAGTTTACCAAGATAAGGTGCAAGTTCGGATGAACAAGTTTTGAGAACCACAGAAGGAATACAATCAGAACCGTACGTCTTCTTCTTCTTTGTGTTAAGTTCAGGGAGAGCAGAAATAACATATTCAGAAGAAATTAGAATATGAGGCATGAATTAGTTAGAGGGAGGTGGAGAAGGAGTATTGGTTACGAAAGTGCCCAAGAGAGAATTAGAAGCAAAGGTTTGAGCGAGGAGTTCAGCTTTAGCGGAAAATAAAACGGAAGTTGTGCCGTCGGAAGATAGTAGAGGAGGGAAAGAAGAAGAAACAAGAGGAGGGAAAGAGGAAGAAACAAAGTTAGAATTAACACCTTTTTGCAAAATGACAGAAAGAACGTGATGAAGACGAACCAGTAAGATTATTGCATTTTCTACGGGGAAAAGAGTTTTAGCGTCACCAAGAATAGATCTTGCATTATTCCGGAATGAAATATAAGTTTCGTGAGTTTCTGGAGCTTGAAGATGATGGTAATTCCTGAAAGCAACGTCCCTTTGGCGAATAGCACGAAAACAAACAGAATTAAACCAAGGTTTGTCAGGTTTAGCTGATGGGAAAGAATATGGAATGAACGCCTTCATGGAAGAGAGAATCAACTTAGATGCTCAGAACACTCCGAGGGACTTCCCTCTCCTTTCCACTGGAGCAGTAATAATTCCATGAGAAATCAAAGAAGTACGACTCCAAGTCCGATCAGTTAGCAGCACCGAAGTGTCAAAAACGTATCCTCGCCGTAGGCGGGAGTCTTTCCTGCGGAAGACTTGAAGAGACATAACAGGATACAGAGATAAGAAGGCGATCAGAGGAACCCGGAGGAGGAAAGAACTTAACAGACTAAGTAGATGAATTAGAGGTTTAGAAAAGTTCTGGAGTATTGAGTTCATATCCAAGACGATCAGGAATACGAGCTTTGAACTGCACCAACTGCTTGAGGTCATTTTGCATTGAAAAATGGTAGGCAATTTCACCAGCTGTATCTTGAGAATTAGAGGAAAGTCATTGGCGGTGGTGAAAGTTGAAATTACCAAGAACGATGATTTCAGAGAAAGATGAAGGAATAATATTTTTTAATTTAGAGTTTAAGTAATCGAAGAATTTAGGATAGTCAGTTGAGTTATGAGAGATATACAGAACAGGTGAATTTAGTAGTAAATTGACAGCTTGAACCATAGGGTAAGACATTCGGAAGACTCCAAATCAGAGAAACGAGATCAAGCAACGTCATTGTGAACACAGGTACAACAACCACCTTTGGCTGAAAATTGAGAATAGAGAGAGAGAGTAAAAGGGAACAGAGTAGGGTTTGCTGTTAAGAAAAAAGAGATGAAGTTTAGATGAGGAGAGGTGATGTTCAACAAAGTAGAAATTAGATTTAAAACTAAAAAGGTGCAGAAATATATGAACAAAGAAGACCGCTCATCAGAACAGGCAGGCAATTCCCTGACGTCACCAATTTCTCTGACATCACCAATCCCACCACCGGAGGCTGCCCAGTACTCTTCCCCCTCTCCTGCTGTTCTTCCTTCCTCTCTTGCTTTTCAACCGCCTTCTGTTGCCTTCCCCTCCCAATCTCCTTATCCTCACCCACACCAACCTTCCTGCTCTCATGCTTTCGAAGTACATTCTTCTTCTTCTGCATCTCTCGATGCCCGGGTTTCGGTTATCGAAGCGGGCATGGCAGAGATGAAATCAGCTTTTCTATCCCTCACTACTGCTGTTAACAATATGAGTTTTCGCTCTCGTGATCGTTCTTCCTCCAACCATCGTTCTTCTCGTGCCCATCGTTCCCCTTCTGCTTCTTCTTCAAGCCAGCGTCAGTATCCTAATGTGTATTGTTACTATCACCATACCTATGGTTTTGACGCGAAGAAATGTGCTTTCCCCTGCTCGTACCAACAGGAAAACTCGACAGCCGCTCCTTCATAGGAGCGTCGGAGGATACTGGCTCTTTCCCGTCTCCCTCTTCTTCTTCTCCTCCTACCGCACAGGATGTTCTTCATATTTACGATCGCTCCACTAACCTTTCTTTTTTTTATCGACTCTGGCGCCAGTCTCTCTTTGGTCCCTAGAGACCCTTCCTTCTCAGGACTCTGCTATCCCACTTTGTGGTCGTCAACTCTTCGCTGCAAATGGCTCTTCCATTCCCGTTTACGGAGAGCGTTTGTGCACTCTAAATCTTTCTCTTCGCCGTCAATTTACATGGGTTTTTCTTGTCGCTGAGGTAGCATAGCCGATTCTCGGTACAGACTTCTTGTCACACTTTAATCTTATGGTTGACCTTCGTAATCGACGTCTTGTTGACGGTGATACTTCTCTTTCTTCTTCCGGGTCTATTATTTTTTCTGCTCTAAAAGGTATATCTGTTATTGCTTCTTCATCCTCTTCGGTTGTCTCCCATTCTTCACCTCTTGCAGAAGGAATTTCCTTCTTTATTGCACCCGTGCTCTTCCGATACCCCACTTAAGCATTCTGTTGAACATCAAATTGAGACCACCGGTCCACCCACCTTTGCTCGAGCTCATCGCCTACCCCCGGACAAGTTCAAGGCAGCCAAGGCCGAGTTTGATGACATGTTACAGCTTGGCATTGTGCGCCCCTCCATGAGTTGTTGGTCTTCTCCACTTTACATGGTCCTTAAAGGCACTAGGGGAGATTGGAGACCCTGTGGTGATTTAAGAGGCTTGAATTCTGCCACGACTCCTTATAGGTATCCGGTTCCTCATATCCAGTCTTTACTTCGCACCTGGCCGGAAACACTATCTTTTCTTCATTGGACTTAATTCGGGCCTACCATCAGATACCGGTAGCTCCGGAAGACTTTCCCAAGACAGCTGTGATCACCCCATTTAGCCTCTTTGAGTATACGAAGATGCCTTTCGGATTGAGGAATGCAGCACAATCTTTCCAGAGGTTCATCGATTCTATTCTTCGCGGTCTTCCGTTTGCTTGGGCTTATTTAGATGATCTTCTCGTCGCTTCTCCTCTCCACAAGAACATGAAGATCACTTACGTGCCGTTTTTGGTAGGTTGAACGACGCTGGCATACGTCTTAACCCTATCAAGTGCGTATTCGGTGCTTCTTCTCTTACTTTCTTGGGTTACACAGTCTGTGCTGAGGGAATTTTCCCTCTTGTAAACCGTGTTGACGCTATCCGCGCTTTTCCTCTTCCTCAGAACCAAAAACAGCTCCGTCAGTATCTTGGGATGATTAATTTTTACCATCGTTTTTTACCCTCTGGTGCCGCCCTGTTAGGCTTTCTTACAGTTCTCATTCGCCCTAAACAGCGAGGCAGCTCCATAAATGTTGACTGGTCTCTCGAAGCGCAGTCAGCTTTTGAGGCTTCCAAAGAAACCCTCGCTTCCGCCACCCTTCTTGTCCATCCTCACGACTCTGCACCAACGAAACGAGAGTGCAGGTGGATACCTCCAACTTCGCTGTCGGTGCGGTGCTCCAACAATTTTAAAAGGGTGTTTGGTGTCCACTTGCTTTCTTCTCGGGCAAACTGCAACCTGCTGAAACAAGTTTTAGTGCTTTCGGCAGGGAGTTGCTTGCCATGTATCTTGCTGTTTGCCACTTCAGGTACTTCTTGGAAGGTCGGGAGTTTCATATCCTGACCGACCACAAACCCATCACTTTCGCTATGGTTTCTCACCATGAAAGGCACTCTCCCCGTGAAGCCCGGCATCTTAAATTTGTTTCACAGTTTACAACTGACATACGTCACATCTCCGGAGTAGATAATTTCACCGCGGATGCACTTTCCTGGATAGAGATTAATGTTCTTTCGCCCATTCCTAACATTGATTTTGCAGCCATGGTAACGTGTCAGGAGCAAGACAATATCGATATTCAACAGGACTCTCCTCTACAGCTGCAGTGGCTCAATCTCCCCGGCATTGAGAAGAGACTCCTGTGCGACATCTCCACAGGCAATCCTCGTCCTTTCGTTCCAACTTCTCTTCGAAAGGCCGTCTTCTGCAACCTCCATTCGCTCTCACACCCTGGCATCGAGGCTTCACGCAAACTGGTGACAACTCATTTTGTGTAGTCTAAAGTCAATGCCGACGTGGCAAATTGGACTCGTGCTTGTATGGCTTGTCAACATTATAAGGTTCAAAGGCATGCTAAAGCTCCCTTAGGCACCTTCTTGCCTCCGGGTGAACGCTTTGAGAGGATTCACAGACATTGTTGGACCTCTTCCACCTTCTCATGACAAACGATACATTCTCACATGTATTGATCGGCTCACCCGTTGGACAGAAGCTATTCCCCTCTCTGTTGCTACTGCTGAATATATTGCTAAAGCTTTCTTGTCCCACTGGATCTCACGGTTTGGCGTTCCTCTCTCTGTCACGACGGATCAAGGTCGCGTTTTCGAATCCTTCCTTTGGAAAGATTTGATGCGCTTGCTTGGTTCTGAGAAGATCCATACAACTAGCTTCCATCCACAATCAAACGGAATTTGTGAGAGGTTTCACCGTCAGCTTAAAGACTCTCTCATGGCACATCTGCAACCAGAACACTGGACTGAAGCTCTTCCTTTGGTTATGCTTGGCATACGCACTGCGGTTAAGGAAGATCTTGAATGTTCAGCTGCCGAACTCGTATATGGCTCTACTCTCCGTCTGCCTGGCGAGTTCTTTTCTCAATATTTTCCTTCTACTACAGCTGATCCCACTTTGTATCTCACCCGCTTGAGACGCTGTGCCATCTCCTGGAGACCTACTCCTCCCGACAACAAAAGGTGCACTCCTTCATTCCGAAAGATCTTTCTTCATGTACCCATGTCTTAGTGAGACACGACTCTCATCGTTCTGCTCTACAACCCAAGTACGATGGGCCGTTCCCGGTAGTACTTCGGAAGGAGAAGCTCTTCACTGTACAGCGCCCCACTCGCACAGTGGTCATTTCGATCGATCGTCTCAAACCTGCTTATTTTGAGGCGAATCCTCCTGACGTCCCGGATATGGACTTGTTCCCAAAATCAATTCCGTTTCCTTTGTCTACACAAACTTCTTATCGTACACCTCTCTCTCCACCTCCTTCTCTTCCTTCAGATTCTCCACCTCCTCAGCTTCTACCTCCCTTTCCTGATCCTCTCCATTTTCCGCCTATTCCATTGCAACAACCGACTCCTTCCCCACCCGCTCCACCTCCTGCCCTTCCTGCACATCCTATTACTCATTCTCAAACTCGCGCTTATGCTTATAATGCTCCGACTCCGTCTTCAGTTTCCCGTCCTTCACTTCGTTCTGCTCTGCTTCAAGAGGTATATCGAGCATAGGTGAGATGGCCCCAGCGCTTTCTAGAGTAATTCACCTGGACTTCTGCTCTGGATGGGGGTACTATAGCATGGGCGAACGCGCCCTTGACTATATAGTGCACTTTGGAAATGCGAATAGGCGTCTCTTTTGTCTTCGACCTTATAGAAACGTTTTTCTAATCACGCCAAGCATGGAAGATATCTCTCCAACAAATTTATAACAATTTATGTTTTTTATCAGTTAAACAGCAAAGTATTGCTGCGCAATTAATACCAACTATCAAGGAACAGGGGTCCAAGTCCCTACTGATGTAAATAGCAAGTTGTAAAATAAAGAGAATAAAACGAAGAGACTTTCAACACTTCCAAAACTTCATAGTGGACTTCCTCTCTCTCTCTCTATCTCTCTCTATCTCTCTCTCTCTCTCTCTCTCTCTCTCTCTCTCTCTCTCTCTCTCTCTCTCTCTCTCTCTCTCTCTCTCTCTCTCTCTCTCTCTCTCTCTCTCATAACAAGTACATAACTTAGTTAATTAATTAAAGGATTCACCTTATTTATACACAAAATTTTTTTTTAACTTTCTTGCCTACCTACGTGCCTATGAGCACGAACAGTCACCTTTTTAAATGGATTGAAAAATAGCATAATCTAATAGCGATGATTCTTACACTTTTTGTTTCAATTTTTCATAATCTTTTATATTTATTATGGGTAAATATCTAGTATTTGATCTAAATATTTTCTGAAAAATTTTTCTAAGTTCGAAAAGTTAAGTTAAGTTAAGTTTTTTTAAGAAAATACAAGAAACAAAAAAAATAATGGCGTGGTAGGCCCAAAAAAAAGAAAAGAAATACAAAAAAAAAAAAGCCACAAAAAAAAACATAAAAAAAAAACGAAAAATTAAGAAAACAAAGGTTAAAAAAAAGAAAAACAAAAAAGAAGCTGAAAAGAGCAAAATTAAAAAAAAGAAGTAAATAAAAAATTTAAAAATAAACAGAAATAGATATAAATAAGAGAAAGTGGAAAAAAAAAGACAATAAAAGAAAAAAATGAAAGAAATAATAAAAAAAAAAATCCTAAAAAAGCTATAGGAAACAAAAAACAAAAAATGCGAAAAAAAAAAAAAAGAAAAAGAAATAAGAAAAAAAAAAAATCAAGTAGAAAATTAAATAAATTAGAAACTAGAATTTGTAGGAAAAAACAAAGTAAAACTCATTTAAAAACAAAAAAACAAAAAAAAATAAAAAAAACGAAAACGTGGCCTAAAAAAAAACAATGACTAATGTGTAAAAAAAAAAAAAAACAAAAAAAAAAAAAAAAAAAAAAAAGCTATCGATAAAAAAAAAGAAAAAAGTCGCACAGAGAAAAAAATAAAAAAACAAAAATAAGTAAAAGAGTGTGAAAAGAAAAAAAACCAAAAAAATTGAAAAAAAAAAGGTATATCAAAAACAATGAAAAAAAAGGATATACGAATCGGATTACCGAAGTGGCAAAAAATAAAGTTAAACGTTAAGTTTTTTTAAGAAAATTCTTTTGTGGCAAGCTTCTGGACTTATGCCAGAAGCTTGCCACTAAACATTTTTCTTAAAAAAACTTAACTTACTTAAATTTTCTGAACTTAGAAATTTTTTTGAACTGAGAAAATTTTTTCAGAGGATATTTAGATCAAATACTAGATATTTACCTTATTATGCAATATTTTTATTCATTTGATCAATTTTTGCAATAAAAAAAAGAGAGAATTTATATTAATATCACAATTCTGTTAACCCCTATCATTTATTTGAAATATTTCAAAGTTTCAAATTTAGCCAGTATCTATCTATCTGCATAAGAAATTTTTATTTTACCGCCTCCTTTCTTTTTCGTTCTTAAATGCAAATTTTATATTGAATGCAAATATTAGTAAATGCCAAACATCTTTGGTAAATGCTCTCATGAATAATGAATTAATGATTCTACGTAAATGTCGGAAAGTTAATTTAAACATTTCCTACTCCTAGCAAAGTCAGTAGTACTCACCGGAAACATTTTCTCATTTTCGTCAGCTGTTTGTTGCTTGTTATGTGGGTGGATTATCCTATGTTATGATAGTTAATTCAACATACGGAAATAATTGAAATGATATTCATTCCTTACCTGCATTTAGTTCTTCATGCCTGTAGAATTTTACTTAATTTAGTTTATATTGAATTTTAATGTGATTATACGTTTAGAGATTAAAAACAGGACTAAGATGCAAATATTTATGTAGGGCTAGAATTTGACCTTCGTTTTGTGTAACGCATAGACTAAGCCTGCACTTTCGATATGTCGGATTTGTTTCGTAGCGCTTTTAATAATTATTTAGGTTCAAACGGAGTTGGATCAGATAATGAATTAGTTGGACAAGAAGTCCAAGTAAATGAATATAAATTGAGAGTGAAAAAAGTCATTGCTGAAGGTCAGTATAAAAGTGAAATTAAAATCTTAGGGTCTATTTAAAAAAAAAAAGGTAGGCTAATTGTGAGTGAGAACCTCCCCCACATTGATTTTTACGAAACTCGCAGATAATTGTAGAGCTATGCTCAGTATGTTGAAAAATTGATTTTTTTTAATCTTTTTTTTTTTTTTTTTAATATTTTTCCTCCCTGTCAAGAAGACAAAAAAGTAAAAAAAAAAAAGTTTCCACATCTTAGGTCCTTACTCATTAAGGTTATGATAAGATTTGGGTAATTGTGGAGTATTACTGACTTGGGTTCATGTAAATACTGTATTAAAACCAAATACTCAATTTATAAAAATGATTTTAAAAAATAATTTAAAGTTGTTTTACTGATTTTCGTACATTTTAAGGGATCTTTTCAATTATGTGTGAGTGAGTTTTATCTATATTGATTGTATGGATCCAAGCATTTTTATTTAACAAAAGTCAAAATAAAACTTTATTGTAATAAAGAGCTTCACACCTTAAAATTTTTTGAAAAACAAGTTCTAATTTATTTACCTTAACCTTACTTAACCTAACCAAACTTATATTAGTGTATAGGCCTAATTTATTTCACTTTCCATTGTTTCAATAAACAAATTCACAACTAAACGTATTGTAATAAACCTATATATATATAAATGTGGAAAAAAAAAGTTCAAACTTTTTCCTTTACACATGCTGTTGTACATTTTATTTGATAATGTAAATTATGAAAAAAAAAAATTGACTTTGGCTATATTACTCACAGATAATTGACAAGCTCCATTTTAAGTTTATATTTTCAATATAAAATAACGCTACCGCATAGCCTACAGATTATGATCTAAATCAACACAAAATATTCACTGCAATAGGATTAAATGTATTTATTCTACATTTCAATAAATTGTGTTATATTCATTTGCAAAAAGGATAGAATGTATTTATTCTTCATATGAATAAACTGAGTTATATTCATTTGCAACATTTTATTTTGATTTTAACATTTATAATAACACATTTATAGTGTTTTATATAAGTTTCATAAAAATTAATGTGGAGAAGTTCTAACACAATTACAAAAAAAAAAATTAATAGGAAAAAAGAAGCTTTCAGTATTTATATAAATAGGCTATCATAAAGTCTTAATTTTGTTTAGTTTTTTTCATGATAATTTGGACTTGTGGTATCCTGTTTTTATTTTGTGATATTTAATACTATAAGGCAAAATAAATTATTGTGAATAACTGTCTTGAAAGTTGGCACTTTTTTATTAATAAACTCTAAAAGTGTAGCGTATTTTTTTTATAAAACTATAATAAAAATATTATTGGAAAAACAAATTATCATTAGCCTATATTTAATAAAAATAACAAAATTCAAGAAAAGAGTCTTGTATCAATGAATATGGCAGTATCATTGGGCAAGATTTTTAAAAAGCATTGGTACTATGATTTTAATAAAAATGTTATAAATATTTTTATTTATATAGGATTTGGGTTATATATATATATATATATATATATATATATATATATATTATATTATATATATATATATATATATATATATATTATATATAATATATATATATATATAGATATTATATATCACCAGTCTGGGTCATTACTATAGAATTAAAAAGGGTAGGCTATAAATGTTCCAAAAATAGTATCAAAATCTTTTCTACTATATCTCCCAATATTTCTACTTACTAAAGTTTATGTTATGAGACCTAACCACATTTCTCAATGTTATGCCTTATTCCATGATTTTATTCATAATTTTTTAATAATTTAATAATATTTATTTAATTTATTTTTCCAACGCTTTACTTTTAGTAACTATAGATTAATAAAAAAAAATATATATATATATATATATATATATATATATATATATATATATATATATTATATATATATATATATATATATATATATATATATATATATATATATCAGGTTTTTAGAGTTCATTAATAAAGCATGAGTGATGATATTATTATTATTATTATTATTATTATTATTATTATTATTATTATTATTATTATTATTATTATTATAAGAATTTATTATATATTTAATATTCCTTAACAGTTTGACCAAGTTTTTTTTTTAATAATAAGCTAATCCTACTTTTTTTTTTTTTGGGTAAATTCTGTTGCATTCTTATAAAACTTACTAATAATTTTAAATGTCTTCTTTATGTTATAAAATAAATTTTTTGTTGTAGATTTTTGTATATACCGGTACGGTATATACCTACATTATGAAAAATCTTTATCCCATTATTATTCTTCTATAATATATATTATAATGCATTAGAAATATTATAATAATGCTTGTAGTGGTAATTTTATTAACTAAAAATAATTAAAACCTTTTAAATATGGATATCTAAAGCCTGAATTTAAAATAAATAAGACTACTTTTTGCTTTCCATTTGATATAGCAAATATATATGGGTACCATACATATATGAATGTAATGTATAAACTACAATTAAGCTATTTTTATCTCCTTTTGCAAACATTTATATGAAAAAAATAGACTGGAAATGTGTTCTAAAAAAAAAAAAAAAAAAAAAGATTGCTGACGCTCGGAAAACAAAATCTAGTCATGCCAGTTGCGGATTTTTGATTGTTTGTTTTTTTTATGTTTGTTTTAGTGTTTGTAGTTTTTTTTAGTTATGGTTGTTATTTGTGTAGTCTAAAGTTTTTGTTTTAAATTGTTTTTTTTTTATGTGATTTTTTTGTGTATGTGTTTTTCCGTTTAGTTTTTTTATTCTTTTTATTTTATGTTTTTTATTCTGTTGGTTTTTTTTTGTCCTTCGTTGTTTGTGTGGGATTTGAGTGGTATGTTTGTGGGATTTGTGCGGGATTTTTGATTGTTAAAGCTTGATTACTTTGTTTTTTTTTGTATATATTTTGTATGCTGTATAAATGGCTTGCTGTGGTTTGTTTTTTTTGTTTTGTTGATTATTAGTGTTTTTTTTTTGTTGTTTTGATTTGGTTGTTATTTTATTTTTCTATTATTATTTTTTTGTTCATTTTGGCGGGAGGGGAGGAGGGGGTTTGCTGTGTGTGTTGCTTATAGCGTTGTTTTTTTTTTCTTTTGTTGGGTTGTTGCCTTGTTTATGTTTCGTTTTATTTTTTTGATTTTTTTATTCTTATTGTATGAATTTTATTTTTTTGTTTTATTTTTTTGTGTGTGTTTGTTGTGTTAGGTGTTGTGGTGGTGGGTTTATGATGTGGGTCTTTTTTTTGTCAGACCTTTTAAGTTTTGTTGAGATGCGTGTCTGGTTAAAATTGCCACCGGTTGTTGGTGTTTCTGGTTTTTCGTCCACCGGACGAAAAACGTGTTTTAAAAAGTAAAAAGAACTTTTGCATGATTTTGAGTTTTGTTTTTTGTTAAGCCTCTAAAACGTTGTGTGTGGGAGTGTTTCTGAAGAGAGAAGGATAGCTTTCAAAATTGTAAGTCAAGTAATATTCCCTGTAGCCTCCTCCGATAGGTTATGTCAAGTCGAAGAATATAAACCGTTGGTTTCATGTCGCAACATGGCGGCAGTGCGCAGGTGGCAATACTACTTATGATATAATATATATATATATATATATATATATATATATTATACGATATATATATAATATATATATATAATATATATATAAGTATATATAATATATATATAATATATATATATATAACATTATAGATATATATTAAATGCCAACTGTTGCTAATCGAGTATTTTTGTGGCATTTTTTCACTGATAAAATTCATGAGAACATATAATAACCTATGATAAAGCCAAATCAAACTATCCATTCTAACCAACCTACCTTCAATTACAATGCTAAATCTACAGTAAAAATGCATAAAATAGTTAAAATACAGTTTGGTCATTTTAAAAAAAATTTGGAACATTACTTTCTATTTCTTTCTAGTTCCCAAACATCCTTGACATGCACACTTTCAGGGCTGTTGTATCAGTACCCCTCTCCGCCAGCTAATTATATATTATATTAATACCACCCTATAATATATATATATATATATATATATATTATATATAATATAATAGTTAATATATATATATACGATATATAAATTATAATATAATATAATAGCAAATGTGTAGAGAAACTTACTCAACTAGTTAGGATATATCAACCACTCACAAGCTAAGTGTTATTAAATTGTACAGATTTGTTCTTTAGATTTAAGTGAATTGTCTACGCACAAATTAATTTAGGTTAAGTGATCTAGTTAGATTAGTATTTTAGCTTGGATTAACAAATCAAATTAGGTTAAGCGATCTAGCATGGATTAATACTTTAGCTTGGATTAACAAATAGTATATATATATAAAATATAATAAATATAGAATATATATATATATATATATAAAATATATATATAATATAATGATCAGAGGCTAAAGCTGACGAACATCATGTAACTCGAGAACGCAGCACCTACAGTAAAACAAATTATATATTTGGAATCGGCGAAAAATTTTAAGGAGGGATATATTTTAGATTAGTATTTATTTATTTATTTATTATTATAATTTATTTTTGCTTTATTCGTCGAAATATTTTTTAAAAAATTTTTATTATCCCCATTCAGGGCTCAAGCCGACGGACAGAGAAGGAAACGAATCCCCCGGTCGTTCACGGAGCGCCGATAGACCCGAAAACTTCCATCTTACGGTTACTCTAATGTATCCTTAGTAAAAAAAAATTAATTTTACTACCTTTACACTTTCGTATACTTACTTAACTAAAGCGAAACCAGAGTGGAAACCGGCCAAAGATGGCCGAGTCGGTCTCTCTCTGGACGACGGCACTTATCCCCCTCTGTCCCCCTCGGCTCGAGCCCCATAAGCAAAAGAATTTTTTTAAATATTTCCGACGAAATAAATGCAAAAAAAAAAAAAAAACTTTAAAAAACCCAGTCGCATCTCTAAATATGCATTTGTGTTTACTGTATGCTCCGTTTTCTATACATGATGTCAGCTTTAGACACTCTATCCATAATCATATATAATTAATATATATATATATAATATATATATATAATTATATATATATTACATATAATATATATAATAATATATATAATATAACGTACTTTTTAATAAACATTCTAGAAACTGCTACTACCGAGTACCTAACATTAACCTAACCTAACCTAACCTAACCAACCTAATATTAACCTAACCTAACTTAACTAAATTAATTTTCATTATTATACGAGTTTGTGATCAGGAAACTTAGGATGTTACGCTAGCCTTGTGAAGTGGTTGACTATATCCTCACTAGTTGCAGTAAAGTTTCTACAAATTTCCATATATATATATACTAAATATATATAATATATATAAATAATAAAATAATATATATAAATTATATAATACATATATATATAATAATACTATATAAGATATATATGTGGGGAAGGGTAACTGATAACAGCCCCTGAAGTGGCATGTCAAAAGGATTGAATAGAAAAGAAAATAGAAAATCAATTTCCAAATTTTTTTTAAAAAATACCGCCGCTATTTAGCGTTTTTGTCATTTTACTGCTAGATTTAGCATTTTAATTTGTCAGATTAGGTTAGTTAGGTTAGGTAGTTTGATTTGGTTATCTTAGGTTATATTTGTTTCATTATTTGAATCAGAATGAGGATGCCACAAAAATACTAAATATAAATTATCTGCATTTAAATATATATATATATATATCATATACTATAATATAATATATAATATTATATATATATAATATATATATATAATATCATATAATATATATAATATATAATATATATATATAAAATATATATAATATATACATAATAGTAATATGCCCACCTGCGCACTGCCACCCTTTTCGAAGGAATAGAGTTATAGGTCTGAAAACTTGGAATATAATCTATATAAGTATAAAACTATCACAGCGATTTTGGTGACCGCTAGATGATATAGAGGGATCACCCGAGAGCTTAGCCGCACGCCCTCGTTATACCCTTTTGCTATTCTAAACCCAAGATTGATAAGCTAACGAGAATGAGGCTCAGCCTGATTTACCGGAATCCTCGTCGGAGACAGATTACGTCCCTCGCGCGCCCGCATGCGCATACACATACATATTATATTATATTATTATTATTATTATATATTATAATTATTATAGATTACTTATTATTATTACCGTCCGAAAATTGATCCCCGAAGGGGGAATCACGTTACTGATGTTTTTTAACCCTTCTGCGTCCTCCTTCTGCTGCCGTTGTCCTCAGCACCACATCGCACCGCCACCGCACCGCACCCGCCACGCACCGCTGCTACGCTCCAATTCCTTTCTCATTCTCTGAAGTTTTTCTTATTATTATTATTAAATTATTATATATATAAATCTATATTATATTATTATATTATTATTATATTATTATTATTATTATTCATAATTATTATTTATTATATTATTTTATATTATTCATAGTATTATGTATTATATATTATTATTCTTTGTTTTATTTCGCCTGTCGGATTGCTTCTTAGGCATCCGGTCCAGAACTCTACTTTGATTGCACCACCTCCGAGTAAACCTTATTCAATCGTGTTAAAATTTGGAGGATGTTAGATGATGAGGTAACCTCATTGTATACGAAGTTACACGACCCTGCATCCCCATGGGGGGTGCTGGCTCACATGTGCACATCTTCCATAACTGTGTTCCTAATGCCGTGAATTTCTAATATATTTTCATATAAGTGCTAACATTATAGAATGTTTTTAATAGCTGTGTAATTTTAAAAGGGGGGTCTCCAGCCCCCAAGACCTGAAATATCTGACAAGAACGACGAAAACTGGTAATACCCCCCCTCTTCGCTTTCCTCAAAACAGAAAAAAAAAAAATTAAAAAAAAAAAAACATAAACAAAAAAAATTAAAAAAAAAAAAAAAAAAAAAAAAAAATAAAATGTACAAACAACTAGTCCGCTCTTTAATAAAAAAATTAAAAAAATTAAAAAAATCTAAACATTTTTATTCTTCTTTTAAGTTTAAACAAAAAAAATTACGATTTTTATATAAATCAAACACCCTCAAAACCCTCTGGAGCCTCTGGAGCCTCTTGAGCCTCCTCTAGCCCTCCCCACCCCTCCTCATCCTCCTAGCCTCACGACCCTCCCCATCTTTATCTATTGATTCATGTCATATTGGTATAACATAACACAAAAACTTTTATTTTATTTTTTTTATATGCTTTAAAAAAAATGTCTTAGAAAAAATTTACCCTTTTCATATTATACAGAAGAAACTCCCTTGCCTAGTCGAAAGTTGCTAATCAGTAAATCAAACCACCCACCCCTCCCCCATCCCTACCCAATTCCAATTTATCATGAAATATTAAAAATTTGAAACAACTAAAATATAAAGTCATCAAATTATCATTATATCTATCACAAACTCTACAGCTCTACAGTAAAGAACCAGAATATCAATATTATATGATTTAGGTGCTATAACAATAAGATAAAGCTGTACAGCAAACCTGAAAATATTTTAAAAAAAAAAAAAAGAAGAAAGAAAACATTGAAATATATTACAAATAACTTTCCATATAATGATAGGGTAATTAGGGTTATTATTTTTTTAGTAAAATTGTAATAATTTTGGAAAATTCAACTGTCCTTTTAGGCAAACTTGAAGGTATTGATTTCGAGTATCACATTTACTTTTAATAATGTCATATTACAGTACAGGTAATATAATTACCATTTACAAATATTGCATTTGAAAAAGTTGAAATAAAATTGGCCCTGTAATTTTACTTTTAAACAAGTCAAAAATTAATGACAGTTTTCAGAAAAGAAATAACATTAGTTATTTTTGACCATTGCAAAAATTCACATCATATAGGTATACAAAAATTATTCTTGCATGTAATATTACTTGACAGTCTTAAAAATGGTGGTTTATTTACAAAAGAACAATGGCCCCAAATTACAATTGCTCTTCAATATATTAAAGGATGGGTGTTATTATAATAAGTTTTGCAACCCTCATTTGAATATGGCTTAAATGGAAACAAGAATTAAATTTTGAATATTTTCTTGATGTTAAAAATTGACCTACAAAGATTGGGTTAATTCTTAGTTTAAAGAGTAATATACTTTGCAGTTAATTATAAAATGTACCTTGGAGGTTGACTAACATTATAATTTGGAAAAGGAACAGTCTTATATGCCTTTGTGACATTAAATGAACCTTTCTTAAGACTTTATAAATGAAAATTAATGGATGCCTAGGCTCCTAAGTTACCCCCCCCCCCCATCTATTAAATGATTTTCCAAAAATGATGAATCTTTCTATAATATAACTTTGCTGCAAGTAGAGCTAAAATGACTTTTACTAAGAAGGCTAAAGAAACCTCAGATATTCACAAGATGAATGTGACTGAGATTGTTACAAATAAAGATTACTCTATGAACACAAGGGATCAGTATACCTTTTTAACTTCTTGGGGTGTCAGGTTTGTAACTGTGAATAAAATTTATTTTCCAATCTTTAACTAATTATAAAAGTTTTAGATTTAAGTGACATACATAAGTTATAAAAATAAAATGTGATGAAAAATTATCGAAAAACTTTAACTAAGACTTTGCATAGCTCTGGAGGTGATTTTGACAGCCCGGTTGAAGTGACTATGGTCATAGAGTGTTACTTATACCACCAAACTTTCCAAAATAAAAGAAATACTACTGGATATAGAACCTTTCAAAATCAAGGTAAGTAAAATAGAACCATAGACAAATAATAAGAACTGATGAATTTATTTATATAATATTGACTAATGAAATTTGATTAGCTTATCTGGTCAAAAATTGGTTAAAGTCACCCCATGTTACAGTAAAAAAAAAATGCCACAATTTTTATTAATTTCAATCTTTTCTGATGATATATTATATATATATTATATATTTATCATTTATATTTGAACTTATTCTATATTATTTCTAATTTACTTATATATATTATATAACTTTATATTAAGATATATTATTTTATAATATCTCTATATATATATATTTCAAACTTTTTACGGATATAGTATATATATATATATAATATTATATAATATATATTTAAACTTATATTATTAATATATAATCTATATAATTATATATTATTAGTATTACCTTTATATTATATACTATATTTCTATTAATTATATCTATATTTTATATACATAAGATATATAAATATACCTATTATCTATTCTTTTTATATAAGTATTATGCTTATATATATATATACTCTTAGGCTTATATATTATAAGTATATATTATCATTAATATATATATATATATAACATCTAATATATATATAAGTTTTTACTAACTATAATATATATTATATAATTATACTATATATCTATATATATATATAATTTATATATATACCGATTATATATATTATTTCTATATATATTTATTATATAATTATTAGTTATATTATACTCTATTATATATTATTATATATTTTATATATATAGTTATTATATATATATTAAGTATTATATATATATAATAATATTATTATATATTATCTATATATATATTCGTTATAAATAATTATATATATTATAATTTATATAATAATATTGTTATATAGTTTTTAATTAGACATAAATATATAATATATATACTAATAATAATAATATATGCCTATTATATATATATATTATTATATATGTTTCCTTTTATAATATATATAAATTTATTATTATATATTTGATTGTTTTTTTGTATTCCGGCGTGGAAGATGTTGGCTAATAGGAGCAGTGGAAGATGATGTTAATTGAACGGAAGGCAAGAATGTTTAGACAAGCTTTATTTCCATTAGTGGAATCAGTCCAAAGACTGTTTGTAGTTAGCTATTAGGTTTAAGTCTTTATCTATTTCTTGTAATGTAGTTCATGTTGTTTATTATTTCCGTTTTTCGTTGGTTAAGTTTAAAGATTTATGGCAGATGCTTGAAGGTAGTATCAGCGGTTCAGAGGTTCAATAGTGATAAGTCAGATTCTGGATGGTAAAGCTATAGCTAAGGGATAAGAATAGAAAGTGGTTTTTGTGGTTGGTAACAATAGTGTAGGTTTAATTCTTAGTAGTGAAGTAGTTTATATTTTGGCGGTACCTTTATACTGTATGTAACCATGGCATCAGGGATTTACGGCGTTGTGTTGTATTCTGTATTATAAATTGTTAAGTTTATTTTACTGTACAGTATTTGCGTAATTAGATAGTGAAGGATATTTTAGCTACTTTAGAGAGGATTTTTTTTGTTACCTTTACGAACAGTATTTTTCCGTACCTTAATATATGCCCCGACTAAACTCGACCAAGCACGTCATTCCGGCTCTCTTATGTGCTTCTGTTTTGTCTTTTTTCTGTTACCACTAAATTTAATACTATTATGTTAATAATATATATATATATAGTTATAATGACCTACCCTACCCTGCCTGGTAGGTTATACCTAACCTAACATATTCTAACCTAACTTACCATATAATATAATTATATATATAGTATTATATACTAGTTATTATTACCTGATTCTCTTATATATACTATTATATTTTATATATATTCATTAATAATACCTAATTACATTTAATATATTTTAATACTACTATATTTATTACTATTTAGTATATATATAGATTGTAATATTATTAGTCCTATATATATATGGTCTATTGTACACCAATGTATACTATTATATACTAGTATTTATATATATTTATATATTATCTATATATTTTTATTAATACTATATAATTTATTATATATTTTATATATTTCTATTAAACTATTATATTAGTCTATATATACTGTTAGTTATATATATTATATATATAATATATATATATATATACGTTATATAGAAAAATAATTGTCATATTATTCGAATTTGAAAAAATATATAGTTTATTTTTTTAAGATTTCTCCATAAAAAAATAAAATAAAAAATATTTGGTTTACTTTTTAAGAATCCTCTATTAAATTAATTAAAAATTATTATTTTGTTAACAGTATAATATATCAATCTTGTATACAAGAGCACTATCTATGCAAATTCAAGTTGGTTAGTATTTGTTTGAAAAGCACATTTCTCTACGATATATTATATATTATATATAATATATCAGTTTCTAATAAAGCAGACTTCTTGATGTGATCCATTCAAGATGAATAAGATTTCAATTAAAAAAGGTCTTAGAATGATTAATAAAGACTTTACCCCAAAATTCCCTAATTCTGGAATAATTGAAGATCAGAAAATTTGTGACACTTTCAGGAAAAGTTACGCCATTTATATATACAAATCAGCTTCAACAGAAACACAAGAGTTCTGATAGTACCCCAAATAATAGTGAACATTTATTACATTCTGAGGGTATAGATTTCTTTGATAAAAAAAGTGAACTACAGCTATTAAATAAATCTCCTATAACTATTGGTGAATCACTAGTCAAGAGCAGAAATCTTAAAAGGAGCACTTGCTATAATGAAACAAAGAAAGAGAAAATTTAAACAGCACTGTCATAGAAAATGAAAATTATCTCAGCACAGGGAAAAACTTTAGTTTGTTTATGCTCTGAGGTTCATATAGATAATGAGAATGAAGCAGAAATTATTAGTCAACTTAAAGAAATATTTGCAACTACACTTAAAAGATCTGAGATGAGAGGCTTCAAATTTTAACAATACTTCCAAAAAGATGGGATATTGCAAAAATACAATGAGAATTTAATGCCACAAATTACATGGCAAGGCATGCCAAAAAGCATGTTAAAGAAAAAGCTATTTTATCACTACCTAATAGAAGAGAAACAAGGCTTCCACCAGAGTCTAGAGATCTAATCAAGTTATTTAACAAGAATGAATTAGTGAGTCGCAACATGACAGGAAAAAAAAAAAAATATTACCAAATATTTCCATAAAAAGATAGAAAATAGAAATTCTGGAGCAAAGTACCTGTATAATTGTAATTGAAAGATCTATGTCAATTAATTTAAGTCATTAAAAAACTCTGGAAATTTCAGACTGGATTTTCAAAATTTGCTGAACTGATCCAAAGGTATGTTGTGCTGGCAGATGGTATTTGGAACACACACAGTGTCTGTGTCTGCACAACTCATCAAAACAAAGTTAATAAATTCATGAATAGGTGATTATTCCATGCACTGACAAGGAGAAGATTTCATTATAACATAGTCGATTGTCAATGAGTGGCTTGTCAAGCCATAACTTACAAAGCTAAGTCGAATATCAGAACTAGTTACTATAACATATTACCAAATGCAATGTTTTGTATAGTGGATTTAGAGAAAAAACAATATATTGTGTTTAATTAATGCAATATTGATGATTGAATGAAGATTCTAATGCAAACAAATACTGGTAAACAGAAGACCAATTAACTAGACACGTGTCAAGACAACTGACAGGTATTATAGTCTGGAAATTTTGCTGAAACTTCAGTCTCTCAAAGTGGATTACGCCAAGCATCAACTCTACATCCAATTTGTCTCGTAGATGGCTTAAGAGGTAACCAATAAAACAGACCAGCAATTTTTACCAAATTTTGAGACATGTTATAGTATAATTGAGCTGAGATAAAGATTTAAAGACCAAATCTGTTTTATCATGTAGGAAACATATTTAAGCAACAATTTTGATGAATACTTCAGTAAGTATGTATTTAAAGGTTATTTGCAGGAGAGAACTGGGAGAGGAACCTGTTTTGGAATGGAAATAGAGATTAGAAAGAAACAATTAACAAAAAGCGCAGATATATTTAAAATACTATCCACGGGTAGTAATTTCAGGGTCACTGTGAGTCAGGTTCAAAAATTTTTACCCAGACTCCGACAGCCGAACTACAACCACTCGGAAATTACCGACTCACAGACTCCGACCTCTTATGATAATTACAGACTCCAGAACTCTGACACTTAGAAGCTTGTTCATTGAGATAATCATTGTGATCTATACAAGAAAGATCATATATGAGAAAGAAATTCTATACTGCTATATAATACTTTAATATAGCTATTTTATAGAGCAGTACTAAACATTGGCTACCTATTTATATTGGTATGCATATATAGTAATATAATAATCTATATATTATACTCCTTTAGTCAGTCATATGGTACTATACTTATTAATAAGTTATATACGTTACTATAATATAATAATATATATACTTATATTTCTATATATAAATTTATATATGAGAGATATTTGGCAGCGGTTTTTTAGTAGTGAGACTATGGTCTTTGATAAGAGGTAAACAAATAGAGTAAGAGTTTTAAGGGGGGATATCTAAGGTGCGTGTTTTAGGTGTGGAGAAGAATTGATAAATGAGAAATGAACGTATTTAGAGATCTATTTGTCTGGGGTAAATTAGAGATAAATGAAAGTACGGTTGATTGATGGTTTCTCATGTGGAAAGAGATGATTGATGATTCGGTTGGTTTAAGCGATGTTATAGTGAGTGGAGTTGTGCTGGGAATCAACGGCTGGGAGGACCGAGGAAAAAGTGGATTGAGTCAGTAAAGAAATGCTGGAGGAGAGAATATGAGTTAGGCAGAGGCGAGAAGGAAAGGTGCATATAGTGGTGAATGGCGGAGTTTGGTGAGGGGTATTGTTTTTGGCCCCACCTGGGCCAAGGGATACACCCTACATTGACGAGATTTGCGATGAGTGAGGGGTTTTCCGTCGCTGTCCGTGAACTGACTTAGGTTTGTTTTCTGAAGACCGAACGAGATCTCACTGAAAGGCCATAGGAGAAGGTAAGGTGGGCTTTTCTTTCGACTTTCGTCATATGCTTTTTTTACTTCTTTTCTTTAAGTACATATTATTTATAATTACTTTATTAATATATATATGTATTATATAGATATTATATCTTGTTATACTAATCTATATTATAGTGTTTTTACTATACTATTATATGTAAACTATCTATATATATAATATTTTATATATATATAATATAATATCTAATATAATATATATTACTATATATATTATATTTACTTCAATAAAGGAATAAGAGTTTACATAAACTAGATATAAATTTGAAAATTAAAATAAAAATATTTAATTCATATAATAAAATATTAATTTTATTCTGTTAACTAAACTATGATTGATAACTTCCTTCGTTTAAATTGTGAATTTATGACGACAACTCATTAAGCCAGTTCTGCTAGATTTCCTTCTCATGTAGAATTGAAAAGGTTTGCTTTGAGCCTTTTCAGAGGAGTGAAATATTGTTTGGATTTCACATTTTTGAGTAGAGGTAAATGCTAAAATCCTATAACAACTACATTATGACTGAACATATCATTTATTTTAAAAAGTTAAGGCATTTGGATAGATGATCGATGAATAAGTAACCTTTATAAAGATTAGTAGAGTATAGATCTTTGATTCGCGAGAACTTGCGTCTCTAACTGGTTTGAAAAAGAATCAAGAAAACTAATTGTAATTGCGCATATATCTTTCATTTTAAATTGATTCTTCACAAGAGCATTATAATTTCTTCATTTATCAGAAAGTAGAATTTCTGTTGCAGCTTAATAAAAATGTTTTGGAAAATGTTTCCTGATGTTTGCTTGAAAACCTTGCTAAACAACACATCACATTTCCCAATAGATTTAAGAGCAGTGCTGTCAACATAATTATGGCGAATCAATGATAACATAGATGAAAAGAGTGTTATGAGAATTAAAGTTAAATTTTACATAAATAAATAAACTTATAGCAGATTGGTTTTGCTTATTTAAGATTTGAAAGATCTAGTTTATCAGAAAGGTTAATCATTCTTTTTGCATCCATTAAAGCTCCTCTTAGCGTTCATATCAAATGCTTTTAAAAATTTCACTACGTGTCGTAACAATCCATCAAAATTTCCACCTACCTTGTATCGCCCATTCGTGAGACGCTTTGTCCCCCCAGTGGATCTGGTGAAATCTTTTCTTTTTTTTTTTAAACTAGTTGTCGGCCTTGGCAATCTAAGCATTTCGATGTGCCATAAAGATTTTTAAATGGTTGGTATTCACATGGAATGTGAACAGTGATGCAACATCTAACGCCGCATGGAATATTTTCGACAGCTTTCTAAACATCCTAAAACATTTCTTCATGGCTTTTAACACCATCATATCATTGTGTCCAATCAGAAAGTTAATTTGTATTATCTATATCGAAGTTCGTAGTATTACTCTAGATGAGATAAGGAACAAGAACCAGTTAGAGGGCAACTGGGTCCTATCGAGACTGGTCCCAGCTCACTACATATTTATCAAAATACATGGCCCAATGCGACAAAACAAACATACACCACACCCTAAGGGCCGGATCAAATTTCCTAAACAAAGTCAATATAATATCTACGCCAACTACTACCAAAAAGTAAAATTTTAAGCTAAGGTTCATGCTAACCACACATACAATCTTTAATAAGTTTATTGTGATACTAGTAAGTCTAACAACATGCGGTTACGTTTTAATAACCTAACTAAAAACCCGCCCTATTGAGCTACGTCAGGAATAATATATGGATGCCCAAACAATCCATTGCCTATCCAATCCTTTTCTTTTAATGTTGCAAGAGTCACACTCAACAAACTACTCAAGCGGAAAACCATTCAAAAAAATTTTAAAACACCAGAGAACACAAAAGAATCAAGGTTACACGTCTTCTACATTTCTTATTGTGTCCCCTAGAAAAACTGTCGGGTAAATATTTCTATAGACTGTATCGATAGTTCCCTAATGACTGGGAAGAATTGAAGGGGGACATGGAATGGTCATATGCGACGATCTGGGCAATGTTGGCAGCGAGAGAGAGGAGGCCGATTCGAGAGGGTTGGTGGAGTTGTTTTGCAGCAGGAAGTTTGGAGGAAGCAGGGCATGAAGAATGAACATTACAGAAGACAGAGATTTGATTAACAGTAACCGGAGGAAATGAGGAGGGATTGAGAATGATGAGTGAGAGGGGAGGAGGAGGTGAATGCGGTAAATACCTGCAATTTCAGAGGGTGTTTTAACAGAAGGGGAGGAAGTGGAGAAGGGATTACGCGAATAACAGAATGGAAGAGTATGGATTAGTTATGAAAGATGGTATACCCCATGATGAAAGATAGGAAACATCGGAATAGTGGTTAAAAAAGTGATTTTTAACAGCATACTGACTCCCCCACTGCTGTTACGGAGCGGAAACATGGACAACAACGAGAAGAGAGGAGAGCTGAAATACAGCGGCGGAGATGAGGATAGTAAGAACTATGATTGGGGTTTTCGGAGAGACGAAATAAGAAATTGGAAGTTATTAGTAGAAGATATAGGTAGTGAAGAAGATGACATGAAGCAATGGATGTGGGAGTGAGTCCTGGTCGGGGGATTTTTTTCTGGAATGCGGATGGAGCAGGTAGTAGAATGCGAAAAGATGGGGAATGGACACCAGAGGGCTGAAGACCAAGGCAGGAAGACCGATGAAGAGATGGGCTGAATCGGTGGAGACTCTCTGGAAAGATGTCAGGTACCAAATATGAGAGTGCTGAAGAGAAGGGAAATAGTGCAGGAGAGGGACGTCTGGAGAAAAATGCTTGCGCGGCTGACAGGATTTTAAGAATCCTCCTGGAGAGAGGGAAAGAAGAAAGAATATATAGCTATATTATTTTTTTTTTTTTTTTTTTTTTTTTACGGTTATCACCACCGCTCACGGCTAAGCCCTATTCAAGGAGGGTTGTTTAAATCAACAAATTCAACTAACACAAAATTACGCAGATGATAGCACAGACGCGGGCTTTAAAGTGGGAGATTAAATTGGTAGGAAACATAGAAGATGGAGGAATTCCACAGACAGAGGTGGCAGGAAAGAAGGAGGCACCCGCAGCGAATAGTCTGGAGTTGCCTGATATCAACACTCAAAACTCATGTGCGGACACAGCACCCCTTGTGCTACGAGTGGCTGTCTTAAAGGTGGGGCCAACGCGAGTGCGAAGCGTTCCATCGAGGCACGCGCCGCTCATGGGTACGATAGAAAAAGAGATTAAAAGATTTCATAACATCGCGCCGCAAAATAGAGGGTCAAGTGATCGACTAGAACAGACAGGACAGGTTGATAAGATCTTTGTGCTTGGACTCGGACCCTATCCAAAGCCGGGTAAACCTGAGCCCCCCAGATATGAGAGCTGTACATCCATACAAGGGCGGATGGAGCCCTTGTATATCTGGAGTAACTGTGAGAGGAAAAAAAATCTCGGTAAGTTCGTAATACAAGCAACTCCCAGCGTTCTTCGAGGGCCGCCTGTAGCAACCGTTCTTTGTGATGTGAGGTTTCCAAGACATTTTTTGTTTTATGTTAAGGCCATGGAAGTTTATATTGTCGACAGGAGAGACGAGAGAATCGCTCGAAGAGATAGGAAAAGTCTAGAAGGTGTGCTTCAGAGAGGGAGTTTGGAGAAGTTTGAGTTTTTAAAGAACTGAATTTCCAAGGTTCAGACGAACCCCACCCGGAAGGATTCTATTCCAGTATCAGCGAGAATCGTAGATCGGGAAAGATTAAGACGGGGGGCAACTTCTAGAATTAAAGCAAGAAGGGCAGGAATTGAAATGTGTGAGAATGAGTTTGGTCGATGCATCGGGATATGAGGATAGAGTATAGGATGTGGCAGGTGAGAAAAGCATCATTAATGGAAAAAGTAAGGAATTAAGATAGGAGATACAGACAGACCCTAGGGTTAACACCACTAATGACAGAAAAGGAAAGAAGAAGTCGCCCTCAAAACAGTCGATATGGAGCGATTGAAAGAAAACTAGACAATAAGTAAGCAAAGAGAGAGGAAACCCAAAGGAGGTGGAGCTTGGAGGCAGTACGCGTTCCATAACCCGATCCAAAATGCTGTTGGATGATGTCAAGCCGCCACCACGCAAGTCTTCTCCCCGTAGTTCCTGAAGGCGGAAAAAAAACTATAAATCAGTAAGATTAGGAAAGTATATCGTCAGTAGACCTCGAGCGCCGAAAGCCGTACTAACTGGCGATCGGAAAGAAGTGAATGAGGATTCCAGATGATCTAAGAAGTGAGAGTTAGAGAAGAGTTTCAAAGATCTTTAATAGAATACAAGTAAGAGCTATAGGGGCGATAGTTAGAAGGATACAGAGCGGCTTCCTTTTTTCGGAATGATTGGACTGTTGCGTGCTCTCCAAACCGACTGAGGAAATGTGTGTAGTATTCGAGACATAGAGAATATAGTTGTACGAGGCGGCGTGGCCGATAGCCACGGGTAAGTGCAACTCCTCAAAAACTGCGGGGGAGAATGCCATCCGGGCCCCCGCCTTCCTTTACGTTCCAGATTTCAGGAGCCCATTGCAACTCCGATCGACATGTAATCCAGCAAAGGCATAGACACCTGAGAGGAGAAGGAGCGAGGATGAGGAATGCCAGACTCGTCCAGGGTTGAGTTTAGAGGAAAATAGGAGGCCGAAGAGGATTGGCCTTTTCAGTTTGGAGAATTAGCAACAGAACATCAGAGCGAATAAGAGGAGGAAAGACAGATTTACGAAAAATTGTTAGAGAGTTTTGGCAGGGTGGGAAAGATTTGTCAAGTAGGAGAACCAAGGAGGTTAAGCGCACTTTCGTTGATGAAAGCCGCCGCTTGCTCTCGTCGAAGAGTATCCCTGCACGATTTCTAGCAGAATGAAATATAAATAGGTGATAGGAGAACGAGGAATTTTCCATTCCCGATACCACTGTCTCAGAGCCTGACATGCCAGAGAACACAGCTCTGATCGAACCTGGGATTATGGGAGAGAAAGATTTTAGTCGACAGAAGGAAGCCTGCTCATCCCATCAACGATTAAGCTCCCACCTTATCGGCAGAAGTCGAAGCAGTCACCAGAGACAAAGCAGTCACTCCAATTAATGTTAGCGTAGAAGCAACGCAAAGCCCCCCAATCTGCCCGATCCAAAGTGCAGAAATAAAACGCGTCGGGCAGTTGGAGAGCTGTTGGAGAGAAAGTATTAAATTAAGAGATTGAAGGTTGTGGTTCAGATTTACCGATAGAGGCGAAATGGTGTATTTAAAGAGAGAAGGACTAGTGGGTAAACATAGGTCAAGTGTGTTCAGATTGGTTGGACGTCATCCGAATTGTGTGTGGAGTTCTTTATTAGTTGCTCCGATCGTTGAAATGCTTGAATGATTTTCGGCCTTCCATTCCCCACTAAATCGTATGAGCGCCGACCCCAAATTCGATGTTGATGTACATCTGAACATCCCCATAGATCGAGACCTCAGTATTTGGATGAGGAAATATAACAGACCTCAGCGTTAGTAAGATATTCAAAAATAACGTGAAAAATTTTTCATGTTAGGAGAACAGTAGCAGAAGCACAGATTATTGTAGTAGAAGGAAGATTTTAAGCCCTAGAACATCGAAGTTAGGAGATTCGAGATTCTCGAGGAGTGTTATAGGAATGTTGTTTATGTTTACATAGGCACTACTCCACCCTTCAGACGGAATTATTAAATAAGTTGTAGGTTTATAATGTAATCTAGTTAGAGGATGAAATCTTAGCCATCTGAGTCTCAGACTAGAGCAAAAGGTTAGGGATAGAATTAGAGAGGTGATATTCCACAGAGGCAAAGTTTTTGAGTTTAAGCCTTTCTTTGTTGCGGTGTTGATTAAGCTGAAGAAAGTCCGCGGTCGTGGCAAATTTGCATTCTACACGCACAACACAGCCACAGCAAAACAAAACAACAGGACAAAAACAACACAATCTCTAATG
>JABUQX010040916.1:25000-30056 GCA_015478945.1 Trachelipus rathkii | reverse complement strand
TATATATATAATACATATACTTACATATATATATATATATATATAGCATAAGCTATAAGCCTAGTATATATATATATAATTATCTATAGATATAATATATAATATAGTATATTATGGTACAGTATATATATATATATACTATATATGTATATATATATATTTATATACTATAATATATATTACTACAATAATATAATATTATCCATAATATATATATATACTATAGCTAGTATACTATATATATAATTATATATATACTATCTATATATATATATGTATATATGATATATATATGTATATTATGATTAGTACTATGTATATAATATATTATACGTAATATAATATATAATATATATAATATATAGTAGTATATATATATATAATACTAATTATATAGTATTATAGTATATATAGGTATTATATAATACCTATATATTATAATTATATATTTATACTACTATTGAAATCACTATATTATAGTCATATATATATATATTATATATATACTAATAAATATTATTACTAATTATATATATAGTATATATATACTATATATATATTATTATAATACATTAATATTAAATTATATATTAAATATAGTTATAATATAAATATATATATATATATATATATATACTGCACTATATATATATAAATATACTATATAGTTATATATATATATATATATATACTATTATATATATATAATAATTATATATAGTACTATATATATATATATAATATATAGTTATATAATATTATATAGTCATATATATATATAATATAATATCCAAGTGGCGTACCATGAAGATTATAATTGGGTAGGCAGCAATACGTATATATTATATATACGTATATATAATATATATATATTATATATCTACTATATACTATTATATATATATATATATATATATATATATATATATATATATATATACTATACGTTTTAATTATATAAAATTTAATAATAAATATATATATATATATATAATATAATTTATATTAATATACTACTATATATATATATTTATATATAACTATATACCTATAGTATATATATATATATATATATATATATATATATATATATATATATGTATATATATATTATATACTATATATATATTATATATATATATAATATATATATATATATATATAATTAATAGTATATAATTAAAGTCATATTATAAGTATTATAATAGTATATATATCAGTGGCGGCTCTTGAACCGAAAACATGGGGAGGCCACTCTAATATACTATATATATATATAATATATATAATACTATATATATCATATATATATATATATATATATATAATATATATATATATATGTATAATTAATATATATTATAATATATAATATAATATATATATTATAAAATAAATCAGGAGCCGTGTTTCCTATAAATCCTGTTCGATTCTGTGAATAAGACTCAAATAATCGATCAACGCAAGTTTTAACCAACCGATTATTTAAAACAACAACAAAAACGAGGATAAACAACAAGGCAAAAAGATTTTCTTAATTATATATTTCAAAATATTATTTCTTAACAACACATTTAGAACTTTCCTTTAAAAAGCGTAGTTAACCGTATATATATCGAACGAACTATCTAATCGATTTTTTCGATTATTTCAAGGCAAAGAGCGTCAGACAACGTTGCCAATGAGTTTTTTTTTTTTTTTCTACTTAAAAAAAATTTTCCGCATGATTAAATAGCAAAGATTTGAAAGAGTCAGGGCTTCTCGGCCTCAGCGTGGGACGACGGGGAGGGGGGGGGACTTCGCTCCCCCCCTCTGTCCCCTCTGTCGGCTCGAGCCCCTTAAAATACTATATAAAAAAAAATTAAAAAAAATTGAACATATTAACAAAAAATTAACATGATAAATAAAACAGTGTGTGGAATCTTTCGCGATCTTTCTATTGGGGTTTTAGCTAACACGTGACACTGCTGGGTTGCACGAGCAGATTTCTGCGATATGTCGATATTATGACATTTTTTAGGTAACTACTTTTAAAGGCAGAAAAGTGCCCCAGCCATTTACTTTATATTTTAAACCCTTCTATAATCATTTACCTATATAGTCGATACTTTAAAATAATCGTACCCTAGATCTGAATATTAGCATCCCTAACAATTACTATATTAATCAAGATTGAAAGTGGTCTATACAATTATTATTCCATTATAATTAAAATGCACAAATCCTTATATCACTTGGTAATTCTCACTTCCACTTAATTCACTGGCAATGTTTCGTGAGACCTAAGGATAAATAGTTTAGCAACGAGGAAATTAAACGTCAAAATATTGAACCTAATAGTCAGTTCATCTTCGGACACTGATAAGTAAATATTCAATAATTCACAATAAGAAAGTCATAAATTTGAGGACAAAGTCGAGTAAATACCGAAACAACTTGTAGTAAAGAATATGGACGGTTACTTACTAACCATTTCTAAAATGCCAAATACTTAACACCATTATAAATCCCGAATAATGTGATACTTCATAATTCCAACTTTAGGCGAGGTTAACCCAATTCCAACTTGGTTCTAGGCAGGCAAGAGAACACACTGATTTATTAACTGCTGTTTCCAATTCCGTTTTTGAACTTCATCACTCCGACGCACACATTATTCATCTTTTTTCGGTAAGCCAAACCTGGAATTGATCTCCTGGAGTAGATTTACTGTTAAGTTGCCTAGGTCTCTAGGCGCAAATCGCCCTATTAAAAACAAAGACTTGGTCAATAACAATTCCTTTTAAAATTTATTGATTGAATAACAATAAAGTTTATTAATTTATTTCCTTACCGTACTCGTACTGGATCTTTTCTTCTTCCTTGGATTTTTCTTTCATTCCTGTGCGTCGGTGCCAGTAACAAACGATGAAGTCCTGACAGATATCCTAAACAATGTAACTTTTTTTAAAAACATAAAGTCTTGGCAACTGATATATCACATAACCTTGAAAATATACAACCATTTGTAATCCTGCCCCAGCTTGGCCTCACCGTAATCTGTCTGATTTAAATGTTCGCAAATATACCCATAAGCAGACCGACGGATAACTCGTACCCACGAGTTACCAACCCTATAAGTAATTTAAAACGGAGGAAGTTCTCTTAACCATCTATATTAGTTCTACTCATACCTGTCCGATCCGGCAATTTTACACCTTGGTTTTCCACAAGAGTCAAATACTACGTCTCCTTTTAATCCTGCATTGTGCGTGATCCGAAAACCTTTGGAAAAAACCAGTATATATTACATCGCTAGTTTTCATAATCACTGCATATCAAAAAATACCGGTGTGCATTCTTAAGTTATTCGACAACCAGTTTCGATCATGAGGGAGGATGGCTATCTTCCTTGCAGTTTAGAGTTAAACCTAGAGTGATCCAAAATACAGCCTCTAATCATACTTAAAATCTTTACGTGCTCGAACTTAGCGTTGCCCCCGCATGAGTGCCCCAATCTGGGACTTTTTCCTTCGCTTCTTAAACCTTGGCAATCCGGTCTCAACTATAGGGTAAATTCTTAGCATATAACTCTCTCTCTCTCTCTCTCTCGTCTCTTCTCTCATGCTCTCTCGTCTCTCTTCTCTCTCTCTCTCTCTCTCTCGTCTCTGCTCTCCTCCTCTCTCTCTCTCTCTCATCTCTCTCTCTCTATAGATATAAGTCTGTGATAACTGTATCTCTCTTTCTCTCTCTCTCTCTCGCTCTGTCTTTCTCAATATAATAATACTAATTATATTTATATATATATATATATATATAGTATATACGCTATATATATCAATATATACATACATACATACGTATATTATGTATATATATATATAGTACGTACAGTACATGATCTACTACGCTAACCTATGACGCTATATTATATATTATACGATATACAGTTATAATCTTATATTAGTATATGTATATGATAAGGCTGCTATAGTTATACATATAGCGCTATATATATATATATATACTGAGTATACTATACTTATATATATAGTACATATATATATATATATTAGACTATATATACTGTATATATTAAATAAGTTTATTTATATTTTTAACTTTTTAAAAAAAAAATAGTTTCGAGAGGAGGCTTTGTGGGAAAAATCCTCAAAATAGACCACGCCAGAAAAGGGTTTCTTTTTTTTTTTTTTTTAAAAACCCTCCGGTCGCCCGAATTTTTGGGGGAACCCCAAAACCCCCCAGTGTTTTGAAAGCATTATTATTATGCTTTCTTGGAGGCACAAATCGAAAATTACTCCGCCGTCAATGCGTCAATGAACTCCTTACAAAAAAAAATAAATATGTTTCGCAATGAGAATAAATGATTCTTCTCTCTAGAATTACTCATCTTTATTGGTTATAACATTTTAAAACATTATGTTAATTAGTAGTAAATAATAATTTGAAATATATTGTTTTATTACATTAGTTGCTTTTATTTTTTTTAGAGAGAGGCCCGGCTCCTGTGCTTCCCCACGTAAAGCCCCGCGCCTGTATATACGTATATATTTACTATATTTATACTATATATATCTTATATACTATAATATTATATATTATCATATATTATATACATATATATAGTTATTATATGTTATATATATATAGCTATATATACTCATATAATATTTTATATATATAAAATATAATATTATATAGTACTATACAAATATACTATATATAGGTTATATATATATATACTATTAATATGTAATTTAATATATATATATATACTTATACATATATATATATAAATATTAATATATATATTATAATAATTATATAGTTATAATTATATATAATATAAATAGCTATATATATTATATATGATATAAATATATATTATATAAAATAAATATTATATATATTCATAATCTATATTATATAATATATTATATAGAGATTATATAACTTATCTATATATAGATAAGTATTTAGTATTATATATAATTTATATATAAGTATATATATATATATCAGATATATATATATAGGCCTATATAGTATAATAATA
>JABUQX010040916.1:15000-20000 GCA_015478945.1 Trachelipus rathkii | reverse complement strand
TAATATATATATATATACTATATATATATATTACTATAATTTATATAATATATAATATTATCAATATATAATATATATATATATATCTATACATACTACTATATATTATAATATATATTGTTGAATGGATATATTATATAATATCTCTACTCTTCAAAATGTGGCATGTCTATTTATATAGTATCATAGATATATATATACTATATACTAAATATATATAATAGTATATATAATATGTATGTAATATATTATATAATATATACTAATATATTATATTTATATATATACTATATATATCACTATACATATAATATATATATATATATATATAACAAACAATAATCATATATATATAACGATAATATATATTATATATATATGCACACTAATATATATATAATCTATATAATAAATATATATACTATATATTTATATTATAGTAAAACATAGATGACTATATAATAGATAATAGATATATACGTATATAAATATATATATAATACCAATATAATATAGTATATATATATATATATAATATATATATTGTATAATTATAACACTATAGTATATATATATAGTATATATATTATATATACTTATATATATAGTATATATATAATATATGTATATATAATATAATTATATAACATATATAATATATATATATCTATATATATATATTATATATATATATATAATATATATATATATAATATATACTATAATATTATATTATATTAAATTGTTATTAATTATTTATATAATTTTATTATATATTTTATATTATATAATTTAATATATATATACTATATAGTATATATAATAATATATATATAATATATATATTATATTATTATACAGTATTATAATATATATTATATATAATATATATATATATAATATATATAATCTATTATATATATATATATATATACAATTATATATATATATATTATATATATATATATATATTTATATAATACTATGTATATATTATACTATATATATATATATATATTTTATATATAGTTATATATTATATATATGTAATATATTGTATCTATTATATCTTATATTAATATAAATATACATAGTATATATATACTATAATAATATATATATATATATATACAAATATTATATATAATTATATATATATATTATAATACTAAATATATATATAGTATATAAGCTTATACTATAATAATATCAGTGGGCGTACCTTTAAAGATTAAATGGGTAGGCAGCTAAACTATCATTATCATATACTATATATATATTATATAATATATATATATTATATATAACTATAATACATAAATATATATATATATATATAAATATTAATATACTATATATATACAAGTGGCGTACCTTAAAGATATAATTGAGCGTAGGCAGCTAAATATATATATAATATAAGTAGTACTATATACTATATAACTATATCATACTATACCTATATACTTAATATATAGTAGATATAATATATATATATATATTATATAATATATATACTATATACCTATATATATATATATATATATATATGTCTAATAAATACGTATAATATATATAATATATATATATATATATATATATATATAAATATATATATAATATATATACATAATAATATACATAATAAATCATTATTTAATAAATAGATATATTATTATTATATATTATTATATATATACGTATTATATTATATATATAATATATAATATATATACCCATATATATAGTTATTATATATATTTATTAATATATATATAATATAAACTATATATATATAATAGTTCAATATATTATATATATATATAGATATACTATAATATATATATTATAATATATAGTATATATTAATATATATAGTAATATATATATATGTATAATAAACTATTACTATATTAAATTTATTTAATTAATCATATATATATATATATATATATATATAGTATTATAATATATATTATATATATAATAGTATTATATTATATATATATAGTATATTAATAAACACTACTAATAATAATATATATCATTTAATATATATATATTATATACTATGATTATAATAATAAATATAAAAAATTATATATAATATATAATATATAAATAAATAATACATATTCAATTAATCATTACCTATTAATATTTCAGATTGGAATTTGTTAATTATTATATTGATATTATTATTATTCATATTATTATTATTAATATATATATCTATTATATTATTAATATATTCAATAGTTGGTTATTCAAGGAATTTTTATATTTATTCACTATATTATATAATTATGAATATTCTTTGTACATAGATTTTTATCTAAAGTTCTTAATATATACTTATTTATTATAACTTATTATTAATTCATTATATTTATTAAAATTATAGTTATTAGTTATAGTTATAGTTATATAACTATAATAGTATTATTAATATATGCTAATAATAATTAAATCGAGAGTCGTACAAATTCAATATATGGTAATTCCCTCGAAATAAAATAGATAAATAATAATGTTAATGATAAGAGACAGTATTAATAAATTAAACATAAATAATTTTAAATAAATATAAAACTAATAAAATATATAATCACATTAACTAATAAACAGGATGGATCTTCTCTGAGACATTGACTTATCTAGACATATTAATAAAGCAAAACCTGTAAGCCCTTAAAAGATTGTTTAAAATTAAGTTTTTGCTTCCTCTACAGCATAAGCTTTTTTCTTCTCCTATTCAATACAAAAAAAATCTACTTACTTACTTTATGACACTATACTTTTAATTCATGCTACTTAAAGATAATATCGAAAGAAATTACGTCACTTATAGGAAATTGAACAATAAAAATAATCTACAACTATTTAATAAACCAAAAGTAAAGAGACTTGTCAAAGGATAAACACTATGCTGGCTGTTATTCCTTTTTGAAACGTCAGAGAAACTAATGGTCGTGTTAATTATAATAATATAAATAAATGTATATATGATACATAGATATATAACCATAACTATATATTATATACGTAACTTATATATATTATATAGATATATACTATATTATATATATATATATATATAGGTTCAGATATTATCATATATATATATACATTATAATATAATATTATAAGGTAACGATGTTTTCTTTTTACGGTCTGTGCCAGAACGCGGTATGTTTTGCTAGGCCTGCCATTATAATACTATAGGCAGAAATTAAATTCTTACGTTACGCACAGAGAGATCAGACAAAAGAAATTCCCACGTCTTAAGGATAAGCAAGTAGGGAGCGAAAAAGATGGGGGTGCCAGGAATAATTTAATTATTATAACCGTTTTTAACAAAAAAGTAGTTGTTTTTTTTTAAATTTTTTTATTAAATTAGTTTTTTTTTTTCTTTTGAACATTGTAAAAATGTGAGAATGAAAATACCTTTTATATATTAATTTATATTTATAAAAATACTCAGAACAATATTGGCGTGGGAGCAAACCTACTTAAACCTACCTACCCATCATGTAATACGCCCATTGAATGATATATATAGTATAATAAATACTATATTATATCAAGTTATATAATATATAACATACCTATATCATATAATATATAACTATCATTACGTAAAAGAAATCTATTAATATACTGTTGATATTCTACTCATTTGCTATAATATATAGTATATATATATGCTATGATATATATCCATATTATTAATATATAATAATAATATACATTTTCACTACATAATATGATTAATTATAATATATATATATAATATAATACATATATAGTATATATATTATATTATCACTATATATATTAATATATAATATATCAATATAGATCATATATCAGTACTAGCACACTTAGCAGCTATATATTAAATACATATATAATATATAATTAATTAATACATATTATATAATATATATATAATATATATATATAATAATAAATTACTATAATTAGCAATGAGTTATGAATACTATGATTACGTTATATAAGCTATACTATATAATATATATTATATAGGTATACTGTAATATATAGATTAATCACAAACAGGTTAATTTTATTAGTAATGTTTTTATTGAAATATTCTTTCATATGGCTAATTTTTTACTGTCATCTCTTTTTAATTCATTAGATGTTTGTTATTAACAAATTTCCTTTGTCATTCAACAAATTTTGTCGTTATTTAACAACTCTTTTTTCTATTAACACTTTTGTATATTATACCAATTTTGTTAGTTAAACAACTCCTTTTTGTTTATATAAAAACTCTTTTTGTTAATTTAACAACACTACTTTTGTTATTAACAAACTTTTTTGTTATAACAAACTCTTTCTTGTCCTATTAACACACTCTTCCTTCCTACTTTTTCCACCTCATCAATTTTTCTTACATTTAGGGATTTTGGAATTCCTTTATTAACTCTTATCTCTATCTATGGAATTCGATAGCAATTATCTTATTTAAGTCATCTTTGTTTACAAATAGCTCCATTATCTCTTTGTCCAAATTACCTAAAATTAATGGATGTACAGTCAGATATGAACTTGGGATTATTGAATAATTAAAAGAAAATACCATGAAAATCTTATTTCAACATAGATTTTAAAATTTCGATGAAGGGGGTTAGAAATAAAGTAGAATAAGATGTACTAGAATGTGCTAGAATGTAGAATGCTAATGTACTATATATAACGAGAAATTGTCAAAATTGCCAATGCAGACAAGGGATGTTTCGTATATGAAAATAAAGGAAAACTGATGAGCACGAGAGCAAACTTTCGAAATGCCGAAAAGTATGTTAGATTAATCAGAAGATTTTCAGTTTTAGTTTATCTTCAGATCAATTTTAGGTCTCTGCTAAATTAAATTCGTGAAATTGAAGTTTTCTTTAACAAGACGGTTGAAGCGGAACACTTGCAAATTCGTCTAAACATTAAATTGTAGAGAAATGATCAATAATAATTAT
>JABUQX010040916.1:0-12500 GCA_015478945.1 Trachelipus rathkii | reverse complement strand
AGTCATGGTTCCTTCCGTTTTAAAGGATGAAATTTTTAATCATAATAAACAGCTCAAGTAAGTAATGGTAATAGGTCTGACTACATAATTTCAGCTCTCACTCATTCAAAAAAAGAAAACGGAAACAATTAAGATATGGTCACACTGTCGTATAAGAGTGTGTTCCATAATAAATAAATATATAAATTGAATCAACTTTCGTTTGAATCTATATAAATTCCCTAAAACAACTTCTTATATAAGGAAGCTCTTTGTACAATACAATAAAGATTTCGGAGAAAAATAAATATTGAATATAGTTTATATATATGTTATTACTTTATATGATTATTGTGACTCAAACTGTACAATAAAAATTATGGTTCACTATGGTCATTTATCTATGTATTCATAAAGGTATTCATAATCACAAGAGGCTTCAACTATAGCTTAAAAAATTAGGAAGCTACAAACCAGCATAAAGAGAACTGACAACTTAATGTCACGCATACACGCCATTCTCTTTATAAACATATAGAAACCTTCTACAATGCTAACTACAAGAACACTCATTCACAAGCTACGTTGATAGAGTGAGCGAATAACAGAATAAAATAAATACGTTTTTTTCTCTTATATACAAATGCAGAGCTCTAGCAGACTCTAGAGGACAACAATTGTTCACAGTTTCAAATACCCAGGAAACATCCAGCGGTAAAAACTAATACCTAGATTAACTTGGATATAACTACTCATTTAGCAATAATTGTATATCAATATTAGCTAAGTGTGTCAAATTATTATCACTCGATATGTACATATGCCTTAAAGGTATAATAATGTATCAACATGTATCGATTAAATCATTATTCACTATCAACAAATGAGTATAAATTTATTCATGCAAAGAATTTGTAAATTTTTTATAAACCGCAAGATAAAAGTTGTAAAAATATCCAATTTATAGGACAATGAAACTTATAATGTTGCATGTAATTGTTACTCAATTATTCATAAATTAATATTCTTTTCAGTAAGGCTTAAATAAGTACTCAGTGGATAAATGGTTACTTTCTCTCAATTTGACAGATAAGCAGTATGTGTAACAATAAAATATGTGCTAGAAAAGTGTTAAATACTATATATTATATTAAATAATACATTGGTATATATATATACTATATATTATGAAAGATGATCAGCAATTTTAAAAGCATTCATTTGAATGAAGTAATCTTATTTAGAGCTATTATATAATATAATGCGACATATATATAATTTATATCATATTAACCCATCCGCTTATAAGAAATCAACCTCACAACTTATATATCTTTAAAATAGCATTTAAAATTAAAAAAGGCTTTAAATAAGCCAATATCTTTGTATGCTCCACGGTGATAAATTTCACACGTGTGCAAATTGAGGCACTATAAACTTATATCTAAAGAATCATGGTACAGCATAAATAGTTTGTTTGGAAAAGGTAGATCGGGCGGTGTGTAATAATACAGCAAACCGATATAATTTTCTCTGAAGTAGATCTCTGCTCACTTATTTTTCTTTAACTCAAGCACCTGAGCTCTCCAAATGGAATCACAAGATAAACTACTGAGTGTTGTATGTGTATAGTTCATTTCAAAACCGTGAGAAGACTAGAAAGCATTTACTTTAATTAATGAAACAAAGGATTCAAAGCAGTGTTCTATAGGTATTATTATTTGTGTTGAACTGAATCATGTTTCACGGTAGCAATGTACAACAGCTAATATATATATATATATATATTTATAGGTACCGAGTTCCTGAACATAACAACAAAGGCTGTATCAGCTAGCAGATCACCATCACAGTTGACGAATTGAATCATCTAGAAACAAGATTTGTATGAAGCCTTTCAAATTAGAACTCTTACTTTCTTGATGGACAGTCAGTTCTCTGGGCACCTATATGAAGAATAAACTAGAACCACGTTCTACATACAACAAACAAATAAAAGATTGATGATTGCTGAATCCATAACAGAGATGAATGCAGATCGTTCCCTTTTTGCACGACTTTGATTGTCGCACGATCTCAACGTGAAATAGACCTGCGCACAATCTTAGGGTAGTATGAAATGTCAATTGTGCCTAGAATCATGTTTGCACAAGATGGAAGAATGCATCAATACTCAGGTAAAAGTAAGCTAATTCATATCATAAAGTCTGTTGTGGAACCGGCTGCAAAAAAATTAATTACAATCTGTTCAAACTTACCAAGCAAATAGCTGGGTTGTAATCATGGACGGAATGGGAGAATTGCAGCTCTTGATAAAACTATCTTAGTGAAAACCTATGAAGATCTTGCTGATGTGTTCACCCAAAATATCCAAAGGAAATACTGGCAGTATAATGAACTTTATTTTTGTTTCCGACACTTACTAAGACAAATCAATCAAGAATATTACTAGAGATAAGTGGCTCCATGGAGATGTAGCAACACAGTACAAAATATGTGACACCACTGACGTTTCAAAGATAAATATAAAAAAGCTATTGTCATACACTCGTACCAAAGATGAATTAACCACCTACCCTGCACACAAAATGCTAAGTCCTGCCAAGAAAGCAGCTAAGAAATGTGTTGCTTTGTGGAGTACGGAGGTTTCGGTGACGCATTGCTCTATGGATTGTTTAAAGAGCAGTCAAGAAGAAGCTGACACAAAAATCTTACTACATGTCCTTAACGCCAAAGACAGATGCAGATACACTACTAGTGTTTGAAAAAGAAAGATATTTTAATTTTGCTAGTGAGACGCTATCCAAGACTCCTGGAACACACATTCTTTGTGCCAACGTCAGCAGAGGCAATATCAGCATAAAACATATCTGTACCACTAGGAGCATTAATACAGCTTATAGCATTGCCCGGATTTCAAGCTATGATCATAAAGTCGTGAATCATACGAGTCTGTTTGGGAAGGTGGATAAAGTTTAGGTATTAGATTGATAAATCATTATTCAATGAGTGTTAAGAATGAATACTTATTACATGCAGATAGCTTTTTATATAAATAGTACTAGTGACACCAGTCAGTACTGATAATTATTTGTTGGAATCAAGGTGTCTGGAAGATTTATTTGTCATGTATTTATATTAATCCTCTCTCAACATATCATCACTTGCAGAATTACGTTGATTTAATTGTTCCACGCCACAAGCCAATTGAGATAAGCTACTTCGCTAAGGGCCCCTTTTATCTATACTCAAATTAAGAGCGTAACTATTAAAGGCACTTATGTTAAGTCAAAGTATGAATTAACCAAATCGTTTAATCCCTAATCTAAGTTTAGACATATGCTGAAATAATGTGTAAGTGTTGAAAGATGGGAAATGGCTTACCCCTGTTTATAGCGTAAAAACTATGTTGCTCCCGGAGTCCCTTCCAAAACTGATGAAGAACAGATGTTCACACCACCTTCCAAATGTTTAGCAAACAACCTGCCTTGCGCAGAAGGTAGAGGTCAGGTATGCAATTGCCGACAATTCAACTTTGGGATTAATTTTCCATCTGATTACAAACAGTATTTGTTTGTAGTTATTAGTTTAATTTATATCTAGTCAAATCGTTCCTATGTATTGATGTTTATTTAGTGTATATTTTTTCTATATATTGAAATTTTTAAAGCAAGCGTTTTCCATCGCTCATACTAAGATAATGTATCATGGTTATCTTCTAGAAAAATTATTAATATATATAAATTAATGATTAGTGGGAATTAAAAAAAAAAGTTTTTAAAAAGAAATATAAATTCCTTTTATCTCATAAAAGTTACAGTAATAGTAGTGCAAAAGGTACTTTCATTTTGGTTACTTAATACTTGCTTGGAGTGGACATTACTAGAGAGTTGCTTCACTCAGACCTTGTCATCCAACATAAAACTCAAAATCTCTCTTGCTATCATAAGAACACACTAGAAATTAGGACAGGCGTTTGGAGGATATCTTTTACTGAAGTCTTAGAATTATTATTCTAACTGAAAAGAAGAATAAATTTTTATCTCAGAGAAATAATATTATAAATGAAATAGATAAAGTAAATTAAATGAATATATTATATATATAATAAATTATATATTAATATATATAATATAATTATATATTATATATATATATATTATTATATAATATATATATAATATTTATATATTATTATATATTATATATTATATATATTAATATATATTATTTATATTATTATATATATTATATATAAATTATTTAATATATATTATATATAATTATATAATATATATATATATATGATATATATGATATAATATATATTTATATTATCATAATATAATATATATATATAATATATATATTATATTATATATATGATTATATATAATATAATATATATATATATAATATATATATATATATATATATATATATTATTGTGATACCGAGTCTCATCGTAATATTTTTGCACCGCACCGTATATATCATATATTTATATACTATATATATTTGCATACGTACTATTTCACGGAACATTGAAATTATTTATGCGACTGACACTACGTCAACCGCAAACTAGATATATATATAAAGTATAATGAAATATACCTCACGCACTATTGCTCTAACCACTCGTATATAATAATAATCATTTCTCTTTAATTTAACCTCTGCTCTTTATTTTATTTTATATAGACTTCAGTGTTTTCTCATCATTATAGAATATAATATATATATCTCTTTAATAAGAGTCTTGATTTCTATTGCAGCGTAATTCTATTAGCGATGAAAAATGATATAGACTACAACGAATGAGAAGAATTAGATTTGTTGTAGTCCAATATTTCAATTTTCACAGCTGAGCTTGTAGCACACACGACCTAATCGTGTTGCAGAACTCTAGCTCGAGAAAGTGCTCTTATTAAGAGAATTGCTTTTTCTAATCGCATATAAGTATCATTGTGTTGCTTATAGGTATAACCAGTAAACTTTATATAAGATTTTGAAAATCTGTTATTTTTTTCATACAATTGACACTGGTGTTAATTCTGCGCTTGCATGAGCTTATTCTTGCATTAACATAGGTGAATTCTTTTAGACATATTGCTACCCATCCTCAACTATTCTTCAACTATCAAATCAATGTGCATTTAGTAACTGGACACTAATCATTAGGGGTTTACTATATGTGTTGGTCATCGAGTGGTTGCCTGTGCGATTTCGAGAGAGAAAAAGTTAAAGAGAATTATCCTCTCTGTAATAAAAACTTTCGAAATTGTTAGGTGTGAGAATAATAAATAAAATTTAAAATTTGTTCAAGATAATTCTCAATAAATCACTCCATGTTATTGACATTCATTAAAGGAAATAAATAAAATATAATCATAAATAATTAATAATAATATATAGATAATTTAATATACTAATATAATTATAAATATATTAAATAATAAATTAGATGTTTAAATAACAATTTTAATAATAATGTAAAACATGATAATAAATAATGGTAAATAGTAATTAATGAAAAATTATTTAAATATAATTAGTATATATAATGAATTATTATATATGAAATATTCATTAATTGAAATTCTATGTAAATAATAAATTATAATATATGAAATAAATTATAATGAAATAATATTATATATTATAATATATAATATTTAAATGAAAAATAATAATAAATAACATATATCAAAATAATTAAATAATATAATATCAAACCCAATTAAATAATGAAATAAATATTATTAATAATTAAATAAATCATAATTAATTTCAAATATAATAATAATTAATTTGTGACAGTTTTAATTAATACATAATAATTAATAATTAGAATAAATAATAATATAACAATGAAAAGAAATATCATTGAAAAAAAACTGCAGGGGAATGAAAAGAAAGCAATTATGATAATAATAGAATGATAATAGTAATTATTAATTGAATATATTAATAATGTAAAATATTATATATTTAATAATAATTAGATATATTATATAAAATGGACAATTAAATATTATATAAATATGTGAAATAAATTAATAATATAATACGAAATTAAATTTAAATTTAAGTATATAATTAATATTATAATTATTTATAACATTAAATAAAAAAAAATAATAATTAATAAATAAATATAATTATATTAATAATAATTTATATAATATAATATAAAATAATATATTAATCAAATAATTATTTATTATATTAATGATAATAAGTTCAATTTTTTTTGATTTCAGAGGATCAATAAATGTTCAATCAGAGTATACTCTATGATTATTAATATTTGAAAATTATAATTAAATTTTCAAATATATTTAATATATTTCATATTTGGTAATTTATAAATTAATTATAAATAGTAAATAATATTATATGTTAGAAGAAACTCTAATTTAAATTTATTATACCGTATCTGCTACAAGAATATACCTTGATAAGTATATAAATTATAGAGAAAATTTCACAGTGATACTCGATTAAAACTATAAATTTATTTTAAAATAAATATTCATAATTATATATAAATTAAGATATCAAATAAATAATTTAGTATATACTTATAAATTATTTTTAGTATATATTAATAAATCATTATTATATATTTTATAAATATTAAATAATATATATATATATATAAAAATACTATTGTATAATTCTAATATGATATACTTAATATACATCTACTATTAATATAAATGTCTATATATGTACCATGGTAATATATATATAAATATAAAATATAATTAATAATAAATATATATATTTATATATAAATATATATTATAATTATATATATAAATTATATATTATATTAATTATATAATATATTATATAATACTAGGTCATTATATATAATAATATTATAATACTATATTATTAATATATATATATAGTATTATATAATATTATATATATATTTAATTATTATATATATATATATTAATATATATATATTATAATATATTATATAATATTATAATATTATAATATATACTAAATAATACAGTATTAGGTATATATTATATATAATATGATATATTAATAAATATTATATATATATATAATATATATATATAATATAATATTATATATATATATATATTTAATATATAATATATTATATAATATATATATATATATATTAGATCAACAACATACAACAACAACAGCAGCAGCATAGATGAAGAGAGAGATGAAGAGAATATATAAGATACAGATATAAAGTATATAGATATATATAGAGATTGATTTTAAATTAAACAGGTTGTAAGATAAATATAGTAAATATATATCTAGATGGAATTTTTATAAGTATGATAGAAGATAAGAGAGAGAGAGAATTAAGAGTAGAAGCTAATTAATTTTCGAATAGATGATAATAATAGAAAAGTAAGATATAGAGTAATGGAGATAGAGAAGAGAGATAGATAGATAGGATGATAGATAGATCATAGAGAATATGAAAGATATAATCGATAAATTTAACAAAGAAGTAAAAGTAGAGAGAGTATAGAGATATTATATAGTAGGATAGATAGAGAGAGATATTAGTAAGAGTGATATGATGATTGATATGAATAGATATAGAGAGTAAGAGGTAAAATTTATAATTATAGTGTGAAGAAGGGAGGCTCTAAGGAGAGATGAGAGAGAGATGAGAGATTAGGATAGATGAAGAGAGAGTTAGAATATAGAGATTATAGAGAGTAGTAGAGAGAGAGAGAGTAGTTGAATGAGAGAGATGTGAAGAGAGTAGAAGAGTGATAGAAGAGTATAATGCATATATATTTAGTTTTTCTTATTATCAATTCTACAATATTCATTCTTTTAGAGCTCACTCTTAAAATATTTTAGTCAATATGTTTCAGTATGAGTGCAGTATATATAAATACATTTGCTAATGAGAAGTTTTTGATTTGTTTCAATATTATACTAATTTTTTAAGTTTTACCGTCTTTTAATATGAGTTATTGTGTTTCTCCTTTCATTTCTCATACAATATACGTGGTGTGAAATATATATCAATACGGTCTTACCTGTTTATGTATATAGATGTTTATTTCGTGGTGCTAGTTATATCAAATAATAGATATGCATGCTATGACATGATTGATGCATAAATAAGAAACTAATGAAGTTAGTTACTTTATAATGTGCATTAGTGACTATGTGTTGTAGAATGTTAAGAATTGGTTAAGAAGTAGAATTTAGTAGGTCCTGCGTAATTGTAAGCAGAAGGTACTCTAGCAAGCAGGTACACTCAGTTCAGGTGTATAAGAAACAGATTTTTCAAAATTTTAGAAAGATTGTTATGATCTGTGAGTATTATAGAGCGATTTTATCGCTATATGAAGATAGAGTAATTTATAGCGAGACTGTTTTATCTCTAATCACTCCACTAGTATATAATTCCTCATATGTGCCTGCTCGCTGTTTTACCAACTCTAAGTTATCCTCTTCTAGCAATCTTTGATTTCGTTGCTTATACTCCTCTTCACATGTGTTGAAAATGGACAAATTGACTAACTAGAGCAAAATTCACGATTGTATCCTGGTTTTCGTTGAGTGTGGAGGTGGAACTTTGTTGGTCTTGTGTTATAAAAGTATATTCGGCAATATATAGCATACAATATAAGAAAAGAATAAAGAGATTTTTATATAAATATATTTTGATAAATTTTATACTGTTTAAAATTATAAATATATTGAGGAAGTTATAAAAAGAAATAAATATAATTATTAATTTTTATTATAAATAGAGAATATATATATAATGATTATTTATTTTTTATATATTTTATCTTCACATCTCAGTTCAGTGAATTTTCAATAAGTATACATTTTCTTTTTTTATATATAAGGTGGTATATAGGGTTAGGATTAAATTCAAATTGTATTTGTGGGATAGAGCTTCTTCTAAGACAATGGGCCCATTTTACAATATCTAAATAAATAAAAGATAGGTAAAAAATATTATATTATAATCAAAGACATTATATATTAACATATTAAATAAATATGTAAAAATATAAGTGTTTTGGCTTTAATTAAAATATAATAGATAATTAAATTTTTAACTAAATTATGCGTGATCACAGATCATTTTAAAACGTAGAGAAAAATATCGCGTCTTGTGATAATTGTATTCGCTATTCACACTACACAATACTTCATCCACATATACAATATATAATAATACAATAAGCAAAAAAAATATACTTAGACAATACAATATTATACAAGAAAAATGTTGAAACAGTATCGGCTTATTAGTTGTTTAATTCCCTTCTTCTGTGTTATCACTCGACAACAACGCCATGAAAAATCATCTATGGAAGCATATAAACACATAATTCATAATCGATCTATGTGTTTGTTATTGTGTTACCCATTAAAAATAGCTGTTATTGGCTAAATGTGGTGATATTGACTCTGTCACTCCGTTATAATATCCACATGAAAAAAGTTAGTTTTTGACAAATTTATAATTATAAGTAAAACTAAATATAAGTTGTTTATTTCAAGTGAAAATTTTTTTTAAAAAAAAAAAAAAAATTTGCTTAAAAATATAAAAGCCCAAATGTGTTGATTTATAACTCACGGTAAATGAAAAAAAAACAGATTTTCTTATATTTATAATTTAATTTAAATATTTATTATATTTATATATTTAATATATGGTATTATTATTATATTATAATTATTATTTATTATTTATATAATTATATTTAATATATATTATTAATTATATTATTATTATTATTATATATTTAATTTAATTATTAATTATATTATTTATATTATTAATTATATATTATTATTATTATTATTATTATTATTATATTATTATTATTATTATTATTATTATTATTATTTATTATTATTATTATTATTATTATTATTTATATTTAATTATTAGTATTATATATATATATTATTTTATTACATTATTGTATCATTATTGATTATTATTCATTATTTATATATAGTGAAATTAAATTATCCTATAATTCTGTTTTTGAGAATAATGTAATATAATAAATTGTGATTTATAATATTAAATATTTTTATAATTTTATATTGTGATAGATATTTTAATAAAACAGTTAAATAATTTTCTGAAGGTCTCTAAAATTTAGTTTAAAACAAGAGTATTTATTACTTATTATTAATTAATTATTAATAATAAATTGTAATAGTAGATGTAAATACAATATGCTATATTAAAGGATAGAACAGGAAATTATCCCGATATTTTTACTAGAATTGCTTTTACAATCTAATTGAATTTAGAATAAAACAAATAGTATTTACTAAATTGCTTTGCTCTTTGTTAACTGTAAATTTTTCTATCATGAAAAATAAAATGATATTTTATATCTAAAAATAATATGATAAATATTTATAATATGATTAATAAGTTGAGGTATAAACTACCATTTAGCCCATTCACTCATCTCATATTATTTTATTGGCTAATTAATATAGTATGTAATTTTATTGCTTATTATATCTTGTAAGGTTAATTTTTTCATATACTTTTGGATGGTGAATTATATAACCCTATCTGGAATTGAAACAATTTCCTATACAGGTATATTTTTAAAATAGATTATATTTTGAAGAAAAAATATATTTAATTAATATATTACATATATATATATATTATAATATATTATTAGATAGATAGATGATTATATATATAGTTACTATATGATTAGTATATTATTATAATACTATTAATATATATAGTATATTTACTGTTTTGTGTTTTTTGGTTTGTTTGTAAATCTTGAGAGAACCGCTAGTTCCCATAGGTAAACAATTATTACCAGGAAGAAAACTCTTTGGAGTTGAGCTTTATTTCCCATATTATATACACGCTTTTCGATCCTCGGTGGAGATTAAAGATTCGACAAACACTCTAGAAGATCTGGATGACGGAAATTCATCATTCGTTTTATTTTTTTTTTTTATTTTTTTATATCTAATATCTACCAGATCTTAATATTAACTTATTAATATAAATTTAATCTTAGCTTATTAAGGTTTCTCATATACATTTAGTATAATAGAATAATCTATGTAAAGAATATTATTATATTAATATATCTTTTTTTCTTCGTCAGACATTTTGTCATTTCATAAATGAATACATCAAAAACTAAAATAATGTTTAGTTAGTTTATAAATCACAAGCCCATAATCCTTCCTATATTACAATATTTTTATAATTTACTTACATCGTTCGTTTGAATTTGCTTGGTGATATAGATTAAGAAAATATAATATATTAATTTGGTTTATAATTAGCGTTAATTCTGTGATATTATCAGTAGAAAAAATTTATAAAGATTATATGTCAGGGCAACCTTGTATAAATCATGTTATAAGTTTAATGGCTACTATATATTAAGTATACACTATTTATATATATATACTATATCTACGTGTTTAAAGATTAAAATGGATGATTGATAGTGAATAATTGAGCATATATATTATTTATGCTCACTGATGTGAGTAGATAAGTAATATTTAATGGTGAATTTTATGAGAGACTCTCTTTAAATATAGGTTATTGTGAAGTGAAATTGAGTTAGTAACTAAAGTAAAAAATGGGAACTTAAATATATGTTGAATATTTATTTACTAAAATTATATTAAGCTATTTTTCTTCTATTATTCCTCATTATAGATTTATTAACCCTATATTGGGTATTCTTAGGTTAAAAGGTATTTTTTATTTATAATTTATATTATCTTATTCATCTTTAAATATTATTAATAGTATATTATTCTTATTATTGAATAATATACTTATATATATTAATATATTATTTATAATATAAATATATTAATAATATATATTTATATAAATATATATATTAATAGATATATATATATTATATATTATTAAGTATAGTATAATTATATATATATTAATTAGTATATTATTAATATTATATAATATAATAATGATAATATATTAATATATAGATTATTTAATATATATATAATATATTATATATATATATATAGATATTTATATAATATATAATTTATAGCTCACGAGTGGCTCTGCGCTTTGCATGTTTGAGAGAATTCTGTTGTAGAGCAGAGCATTTCAATTTATATATTAGATATGCTGCATGAATATTGTTCATTTTATCCGCGGATGCGTGAGTGAATGTTATTAGATGTTTAATATATCCGTGTCGGAGTGTGAGATATGATAGAATTGATATTATTAATTTAGAAAATATTACTTTATGATATTAATATAATAATATAATTTAATATATAGTTATTATATATTAAGTAATATATATATATATTATAATATATATAAATTATATATTAGATATATATATATAGATATATTATATTAATAATATTGAAATATATATATTATATTATATAATCTTATATATAATATATTAATATATATATATATATTGTAATTTATATATATATATATTAATAATATA
>JABUQX010040915.1:0-10000 GCA_015478945.1 Trachelipus rathkii | reverse complement strand
ATATATATATATATATATATATATATATATATATATATATATATATATATATTAAGTTATTATTATATTATAAATATATATATATATATATATATATATATATATATATATATATATATATTAGTTATATATATATATTATTATTGTTTTTTATATATATATATTATATATTGGTTATTATATATATATATATATATATATTAAATATACATATATATATATATATATATATATATATATATATATATATATATATATATATTTATATATATATATATATTTATATATATATATATATATATATATATATATATATATATTCAACATATTCATGAAAGCATGAAAAAGAAGGTCAGGAATCGATAAATAATATACTATACATATCAATGTAGAACTGCATGCAATTTTTAACCAATTTTTATTTTTTACTAAGAAGGTTTTCGTCATATATATTTATAAATATTTAGGATAAATCTTGGATGAAAAGGAACGGATGATGCGGAGTGTGGTAGGAAAGTTGTGAATGGTAGGAAGGTGACTGGAGCAATTAAATCATTGATGGATGTAAAAGGACTAATTCTTGAGCGCACTAGGATCTTACATGAGGGTATGTATGTTGTTGCCTGTATTAATAATATAGTAGCGAAACTATAATCTAGAAAAAGAGGTGTTGGTCTAAAGTAAAATGTGTTCAGATATACAATATTAGGGGCGTGTTAGGTGTGAGAAGAATTGATAAAATGAGGAATGAACGCATTAGGGAGTTGTGTAATGTGAAGAAAGGAGTAAAATGAGAGAATAAATGAAAGTACATTGAGATTGCTTGGTCATGTGGAAGGGATGGATCATAGTCTGTTGTTTAAGCAGGAGTATAGTGGTGAGTGTGCTGCAAATCGACCAGCTGGGAGACCGAAGAAAAGTGGATTGGGTCAATAAAGGAATGCCTGGAGGAGAGGAATGTGAGTTTGGCAGGGGCGAGAAGAATGGTGCATATAAGGAATGAATGGTGGGGTTTTGTGAGGGGCTATGGTTGTGGCCCACCTGGGAGTAGGGATGAACCCTTCATTGGCGAGATTCACTAGTGAGGGTCCGTTGCGGTCCCGTGACTGTGGCGAGTTCTCACTAAAGGGTATAAAAGGGACGGTAAGGCTGGGCTTTCTTTTCGGCTTGCATCATATTCTTCTACTACTTTTTCTGTTTCTTAGTGTACGTCAAAACCCTAGCACAGACATGTAGATGAAATAATGGAAATATATATATATATATATATATATATATATATATATATATATATATATATATATATATATATATATATATATATATATATATATATATATATATATATATATATATTATTATTATTATTATTACAAAAATTATTATTATTATTATTATATATTATATTATTATTATTATTATTATATATATTATTATTAATATTATTATATATACATATTATTACTATTAGTGTATATATATATATATATATGCTATATATATATATATATATATATATGGTTGGTTATTATTGCTGGCTATTATTACATATTGTCATTGTAAATATGTTATATTATTATTACATTATATATATATTACATATTATTGCTGGTTATTATTATTATATATATATATATATTATTATTATATATATTATTATTATTATATATATATAATTTATATATTACATATATATTATTATTATATATATGAGCATAGATAGATATATATTGTTAATATTATTATTGGTTATTATTATTATTATTATTATTATTATTATTAAAGAAGAGCATATTGGCTAATATATTACATTGTTATGTTACTAATATTATTATCTAAATATATATATATATATATATATATATATATATATAGAGATATATATATATATATAGTATATATATATATATATATATATATATATATATATATATATATATATATATATATATATATATATATATATATATATATACATATATATAGAAAGCCAAGAATAATATATCCCCATTATTTAACAAAAGTTTACTTTAACATTTGTTATTTATTAAACCTTTGCTGCTATTTTTTTTATTAATAATTTTAATTTTATGGATAATAAATTTTACTTAACATTACTACTGAAGAGTCTTTATTTCATTAATTTTGCTCCAGGCGGCCTGCATTTTATTTGTTTAATGTTTAGGTAAGAGAACCAGACATTTTTGGAGGAAAAAAATGTTTTGATATGTATAATAATATATTTGAAAAGAATTTAAGTGTTGACTTTTTTGAGGAAGTTTTATATACAAAATATACCCCTTTCATTTTGAAATGTAGGATGTATTATTTTAATAAAAATATTTGTTTCTGCTCTATAGAAATTATTGTATCAATAATTACAGTAATGTAGCAACTCAAATTTTATATATAAATGTTTTAACTGTACAACAACTGCAATATCTTTTGAAAAGATTTTATAATAGTATTTTAAAGATCCTACGCTGCAAAAACCAAATGTAATATTAGTTTACTAATCGATATGCAAATTATATGGTTTGTTCGCTATAACACATTAAAATCACATTAGAATAAACACGGTAATAATAAAAGAAAAGATCAGAAATCGATGGATAAAAGAATATAAATATTAATGTAGAGCTACTTGAAATATTTAACTGATTTTTACTTTTATTGTGAAGTTTTTCGCTTATGAATTTTTTACAGCTATATATATTATATATATATATATATATATATATAAGACTATTATAATATATATATATATATATACATATATAATAATACTATATATATATATATGATATATTATATTATAATTTATACATATATATATATATTATATATATATATATATATATATATATATATATATATATATATATAATATATATATAGTATATATATAATTTATATATATTATATATATCAATATATTATATATTATACATATACTATAATATATATATATATATATATAGTAATATATATATATATATATTAATATATATATATATATATAGTATATATATATATATATATATATATATATATATATATATATATATATATATATATGAGATTATATATATATTATATATATATATAAATATATACTATATATATTATATATAATATATTATATATATTATATATTATATATATATATTATTATATATTATATATATAGATATATAATATATATAATATATATATATATATATATATTAAGGGCTGGGTTTGAAATTTTGGTGGGGGGGACCTGTATAACCGAAATATGGTTCAAATTGGTGCTCCTTTGGCTTCTCTGTAGTGGGGACAAAAAAAATCATTTTTGCATTTACTCAACATGTCTAGGGGGGCCCAGAACTTTAGGTTTTTTTAAAGGGTTTTGACATCGTTTTTTACAATTTTTAAGTTATGAATTTTATATGCTTTGTTTTTCAAAAATTTGGTTTAATACTATTTGAGAGCTATTTCTGTCCTCATTTTCAGATGCCAGGACTATTCGGACGTTTGGGGATTAGGTCCTGTGGGGTGCAAAGTGTTTTATTACTATTATGGCAGGACGTATTATCTGGCATGTGAAACAAGCATAAAGACAGGGCATGCAATATTCGGTTATCCACAACCCCTTGTCGAAAATCAGCTAACCACTGGCTGAGGATGTTTTTAAAGCCTACAAGTTCCATCAAGAAGTAGTTCAAGAAGATGGCCAGTGCTTACTCATCTAGCAAAGTTAATGGCAACAGAAGTTAAAGGCATATACAATCTAAAAGGCAGGGCATTCCATGAACATTAGAATGGGGAAAGTGTTATAGTGAAAGTGAGGAGACTAATAGTGAATGTCAATGATTTGATGAATTATTCGAATAAACCACTTCCTAAATATCCAGATTAAAATAAAATCATTTTCTCGTCTCTTCGACATTCGCGCATGCAAGCGTGTGTTTCATAATGGCTATAGTTGAACGTAATCATTAGTGCAATTGGTCCCAATGAAAAAGAGAAAATCCCTGTATGATGGAATTGGGGCCCAAATTTTGCTTGATCAAAACACTTCAAGACGCATGATTTAAATAGGGAAAGCTGGACAAGGAAAGAAAACAGAGGAAAACAATCGGAAACTTCAGGAAAGTGGAAAAAGATGAAACGGTTTGACATTGTTGAAAGTAAGGATGGGAGGGACACCAAAGATACCCGCAAAAATGTCTGTTAAGCTTCATGGTTGAATTATCATTGCAGTGGAGAGTGAAGGTGCTAGAGAATTCATTTTTCCTTAGACATTTCAAGAGGAAATGGAAATGAAGATGTCACCCCTCAAAATAGAAAACCCAGCATCCTGAGTTGTGTAAAGCATTAGAGAAGACAAATGTAAGCAATAGAGATGCATGTCTCATAGTTAATGCTGCCCTCTCAAGGACCTCGGACCTCTGTCACCAAAAAACGTTGTTGATTCAAGTAAGTTACAAACGCCAAAGAAAATACTGGAGAGACAAACAGGTCAGGGAGGGCATTTGCGTGCCAACACGAGGTATGTCTGCATTGGTTTCGATCGGAAAAATAGAATGAAACAACTTGTCGATACTTGAAGTGAATGCGTAGAAAAGTTTAGAGAGAACTACGCTGCTAGTGTCGTTTTCCAGGATGCATGTTTACATCGATCACGTTTAGTTCCTAAACTCAGGCAAGATCTCGAGATGTATCTTAATGGGAAATTTCTGGGTATTATTGAACGGACCCAGATCTACAGGAGACTTTTAAGGAACCAGTGATTTGCGATGGGAACTCCTGTGAATACGAGGTTAACAGAATTGGAATAATCACCACTGGTGTTTGGTAGTTACATCTTAAAAACCACTTTCAGATGGCGTTCTATGCATGTTGGCATTTAATGAACTGCCCACTCAGGGGAAGTTATTCTAGTGCTTGGTTTGATTGGGGAGGAACAACTGGGCCCTCGTTCACCATGAAGGGACCTATTAAACCAAACTTGCTCTCATTTGAATTCCTCAGAGACCAAACCCATCATTTAATTCTTCAACCAATTCCCAGGGCGTCTGTAGTGCATGTTTCCGGGAACAGTTACCGAAAGATGCTAAGTTCCTGACCCCAGCTGCTATTTAACTAAAAATCTTGTTTATAGTCAGCCAAGGGGGTCAAAATGGCCAGATTCATTAATAATATGCGGTGATCTTGGAAAAACTTGCACAAGGCCGGGTGGCCTTAAGCCATGGCAAGGGGTGGGCTAACTAAAAGCTAAACAGGGACTGCTTTCGGATTGTTATACGTTTTCAACAGAATCCGCACTTCTGATGATCGTGATGCGTTTTGGTACCGATTCGTACTTGAACTTCTATGCCCCCATATGGTTCTATATCCGCTCCTATATTTTCTTCGTTCAGATGGTGCAAAGGAACTTTTTCCCTTTATGGGCTTACACAGGTATCAAAAAAACTTTTTCCTTCCTGAGGTCAGAACATTTCATTTCTCACCAGTTGCTCCTCGAAACAACTTCCTAATTTCTTTGTCCACTCCCAGAAAACTCTGTTTGCGTTAGCTGGTTGTTTGCAGATGAACGGGAACAATAAGATAGTTTTCATGTTCCAACAATTTCTTCAAGCAAGAGAAGAAATGTTCCTCCACCAAATGTTGCAAGTTCGCTGCTTTTGCTAAAAGGCAGCTTAAACGTGCAATCTCAACGCCACTTGCCTTACATGGAACTGATAGACTGGGGAGTACTCCTATTCCACCCCCCACCTCTTCATTGATATTATTTAGTGATGATATTTTGGTTAGTATTCAACAAATTCTCCTACCAAAGTCAATCCCGTGTCATTCGGTCGATGGCTTGAAAGAAATGCTTCAAAGTTGTTTTCCGCTGTTTTAGTAGGGTCGTTGGTCATACTTTTCTCGAAACATGGTGCAAATACTACCAACCAAATTGCCTCGAATCGCCAATACCTTCCAGTACAGGACAAAATCTGATTTTTCTTATGAGTTTTGTTTACTATTGCAGGTTGTTTGCCACTGTAAGAATGTAGATATTTAAGGCTTCCTATACTGTATATCTGGGCGTATATATATATTTTTGTTTTCTTCCAAGAATAAAAAGACATTTCTATGGTAAAGGTTGGGGTATGAAAAACCACATCTTGAAAGAACTTACTTTTACACATTTCAGTTTTGTATGCTGAAGTGAAGCACCAAAATAAAAGTTGTTTCAACTTGGCACCTACCAACTTTTTTGTTATTTTTTTCAACCCAGCTTAATATATATATATATATTATATATATATATATAAATATATATACATATCATTAAGTTCAGTAGTGTTTCGTGAGCTTGTTAGTGGATACTATAATTATATATATATATATATTATATATATATATATATAGTTCTCCAACGACATATTATACTTTGCTCGGCTCGCATCCATAGGGTATATAACCCGCTATATATATTTATATTATATTATTATAATATAATTATATATATATATTATTAGGGGTGGGTCGATATCCTAATTTTCAAAGATCGTAAGGTAAAAGTAGTTGTGGCTAACTGAAATGGGGAATCCCAGACAAAAATTTCAGAAACGATCGGATAAAATATTTGCTTGCGGATTTGGCATCTTAAAGTATTGCCTCCTATGAGAATGCTAATATTTACTTGACTTCCGTTTCCTGTTATCCAAACATACATCATAGTTTTTTTAGATCATACGATTAGGGAGGGGGGTAGGGTAGAGTTTATTACTCATATGTTGTATGGTCTAAAGTAGGGCAAATAAAGGTGCTTACCGGGATGTAGAAAATTATGTTTTAAATGCATATTTAATGAAACACATTTGAAGTACCCATTTTTTTACTGCCAATTTCCTTGTATTTTTTTGCCAAAATGCAAACAAACGTTATTTGAAAGGTTTGCATACCTATTCATATATATTCATTTCATCATGACTGATGATAATGTCCCTTTTGACAATAAATGGCTTGCAACGTATGTTTCTGCTTAGTACTTTTAAGTACATTGATGGGACCTGTGGTTGATTTCTCAACCCCTATAAATATAATTTGATGCCTCCGTTACTAATTTAAACTTTTTTTCAACGCATTCGAGAGTGACGATGGAAAGTCCTGGAATATCTGAGTTTTATTGTTGGCGGTCAATTTTTACTCTCAAAAGCGTCCTTTATCTCCGGCTCTCGTGGTCTTGCATCGAAAACAGTTTGGGCACGTGTGGTGTTGACGTTGGTTCCTTACAACGTATATGGTACGTCAGTCGATTAATCTCATACCACGCTGTTTGTTACATTTCCAATTTAATTGTAAAGTTTTCTGATTCAACGTTGTCTATTCAGGCAATATAATTGCAAAGATTATTAAATCCCTTAAATAAAATCATTTAATATAGCAAAAGCTTATTTTACAAAAGTTAATGAGAACGTTACATTAATTTTCTTGATTATTTATTATGTTTTTTCATTCGGGTTAAATCTTAATAAGTGATTTGGGTATGTGATTTATCTTTGTTCTACATAAGGAGCTATTAGATTTGAAGACCAAGATTTCTCGTTAAGTATTTTCGTCCACTGATAGTATATATATCATATATATTATTTATATATATATATATATATATATGTACTATATTATATATATCTATATATAATACAATATATAGGATAATATAGTGATCAGATACTGGGCATAACTCAATTATATTATATGTATCAAATATAAGAGATCCTACTATGATAGACTACCCACACCCTACCATATTATAACCTCAATATATATCTATCATCATCATATTATACACCTTACTAACTACTACTACATATACTCAGCCACACGCCCGTCACCCCCCCCCCCACCTCCGCCCCCCATATTAAACCGCTCTCTCACCACCAACCCCCACCACATCCCACACCCTTCACCACATACAACCCACGCATACCACTGACCAGGATCCCCTAACGCTCCTCTAACACTACCTAATACTATTGAGTCCCATATATATATATACTAACTATACGGAATCAGCACCCCTTACAGCCCGATCCCTAATCCCACGCGCAACTCGCCTCCCCCACCCACACCAACCTAATACCACTCTACCTCAAACACTCCAACTTGCCAAACTTACATTCCCTTCCATCCCCCTACCCCCCAACACCCGCACGCGTACACATTTTATATACCCACGTCACATCAAATAAACAGATTGTATAATCAGCGCGAACCACAACACAAAACCTATTCCCCTCCATATCAACCTCCGCCGGCGAGTGCACCCCCAAAACTCACGTAAGGTACACAAAAAAAGCACTCTACCACCTATGGAATGTCATTCTTCTTCTGCCGCACCCGATGGCTTGTTGATCATTTTACTCTGAGTCGAGAAGATTCCAGGTCTTGTGAAAGGGCAGAAGAAGGGAGGATTGCGAGGACACTCATTGCCAGTTTGGATGAAGCCATTATCTTCGCAACACAACCCGCAGCGTCACCAGGAGGATAAACGCTGACACGATAAACTTTGAAAACAACTAATTTTCAAACGCAGTTTTAGATCATCTTTTGGTTCTCCCTTCGTGTAGCGAACAGAGAATCGCACCTACTGCGAGTTTGTACTTGCATAAGAGTGAAAAACCAGCCCATCCAAATAGAGTTGCGGCACACCTTATACTTTTACCAAGCCCATCTCTCAGCTACTTTACCCGGGATCATAATTCCCTTTTGCAATCACTCCATACCAAAAGCATGTTTGATCCTGACTATACGGTTTTTACAGCTTTGCTTTGGCATGTTACTCCACCAATTCAATTGGAGTCTTCCACAGTTTTCAAGCGTTTACCTTAGATTAATCCTGGAGATTCCTTCTCCACATCTTTGCACAATTGATCCTCTAAACCTTCATGGTAGTGCCCCCAATTGGACACCAATCCAATGGATCCACGCCTATTTACTGAAAAAACTAAGCGCTCTTAAATGCAGGCGGTCTCTTCGTTGCATGTCAGATGCACATCCATAATAGGCGTTGTCCCCTTCCCAATGTATATGCACTCTTCCTAGCCAGCAGCGCATGCTTATTCCACGTCACCCGGACTGACCCTTAACAACCTAGCCACTCTTATGCACGTGTGGTCTTACAATCATGCGACACCATTGCCCCCACCGCCCCTGACCTAACGCAACAACCCCGCCCTCGACAAATCCGCGCAACGACACCACACGCCCCCATCTTCGGACAAACAAGATCACAACCGCCCAACCCGCTTACCACTAGCAACCCAACGCCCTCAGACATCCCCCCGGACCAGCACACCATAAAACCACCAACGAGCATATATGATTACACAGAAGCACGCGCACACCAGCTCTGGTAGCTGTACCCCCCCCAGATACTGTCACCCACCAACTACTACTCAATTCCTCGCCCAACGGAATCATCGAGTGTCTCATATGAGCCAACTGTACTATTCACCGGTACGGGTACTGCCACTATCCATCGAGCCGAACCGTAGTCCCTCTACATGGCCCAAACCGCTTTCAACCCCTCAAGCCTCACCTCTCGTACTAACCGCACTACCCGCCAACCGTCCACCCGACCAAGTCGCAACGGTTGTACTACCTGCTTCATTTTCCACTCTTCCACGTGATGGTCAAGTGATGTTTCTGTGATTCAAAGAATATTTATTAAAGCATACGAAAAATTCATCTTACGTTCATCTAAATATTCTTTATATGTAGAGTTGTGGTCAAACTCTTTTACCCATCCACACTCTATGATAAACAAATGAACTGCTGTAAACATTTTTTCTCACTATTGCACATCGTTCTACACCTGCCGAGTGAGCTACAACTCACCGCACTAACACATCACAAGCCATCACCAGCATCTGTGTACTCCGACTTCTCCGACTCCGCGGCAATCCGCCGCTCCGCTCGCCCTATCCAGCCCCCCGCCCGATCTTGGTACATCTCCCTATCA
>JABUQX010040914.1:37500-42798 GCA_015478945.1 Trachelipus rathkii | reverse complement strand
CTATCTAATACCCTATTATTTATATCTACTAGTTCTATATATTAACTCCGCCATTCACCTCACATATATCCCATCATAAACACCACGCCATTCAACTCCTAAATATTCCCCCTGCATAAATTACCCCTCCCACCGGATTCATTCCTAATTGCCTCCCTGCATACATAAACCCCGCCATTCACCTTCCCTACCATATATTTCCCCTTCATTTAAAACCCCACCATTCACCCCTAATATTGCTCTCCTCTTATAAAACGCAGCCATTCAACCCGCCCTCCTAATTAGTGCCACCTGTTCTTTCCTGCTTCTTCAACCAAATTCACACTAATCCTTTAGACCACCCCTTTTACTGACAATCTGACATATTTTCTCGGTCTCCCAGCCGATTGATTCCCAACAAACTCTTACCTCTAGTACCGTTTCGCCTATCCAACATACTAATCATCCATCTCTTTTATATATGACAAAAACTATCTGTAATATACTCTCATTTTTCTGCCATCTTTCACGACCTTTTGCATGATCCCATCTTCTTCCACTAACTTACCTTCTATACACGCCTATTCTTCCATTTTTATCTCAATTCTTCTTTCTTCTAACACCATCTAAACACATCTCTCTCGTTAATGGTAGGCCATTCCTGTCTAAATCAGATTCCATCATAAAGATCTGAAATGGGAGCGAGCATCTTATTTCCAAAGGTGAGAACTTTCGCTTACACTCAAATTTTAACACTGGTTCAACGAACATACTTCAAGAGAACCCTAGGCTCACTCAAGAATTAAATTCTCCCCTTTTGCATTCGCCAAAGGTTTATATAGCACCAGCCACTTTCCATACCACCCTCCTTCCTACTAACTGCACAACTTCTTCCCCAATTCATTCCTGGCATCTTTACTTTGTTCCCTTTTACGATCCCAAACTTATCATCGTAAACTATTTAAACTGGAACATACCTTGTTCCATTTGCTCACCATCTCCAAGCACGTACAGCAGTACGACCAAAAATTAGGCCAGCGCCTTCTCTCTCTTTCTCGAGCTGTTCTAGGTCTTTGCCCTCCTTCTTTTCCCGCGATGCCCATGCATCGTTACCAAGGTCGCTCCATCACTGATTAATTATGTATCCTGCCTCTCCGGACAAAAGGCTTCCGATCTTTATTGGCAGATTGCAGTGCTCGGATCCGAGGGATCCAGCCTGAGGGCCCGTTAAATTTAAAAATATAGAAGCAGAACATTCGTTCGTTCGAGTGGTCTCTTCCTCTCACCGCGAACGACAATCGTTTGCACGGGGTGATACTTGCACACTCCTCTTCTCCTTGTTCTTGGCTCATCTACGGCCTCACCCTCACATAATACCAAGGCAAGAGAGGTAATTCCGCTCCCTTTGCCCCATCTTTCAGATTTTCCAGAGGCATCTTACGTCTCACTTACCACGATTCTGCGAGGATAGTTGGTTGTCTACAATACTATAATCATATTAATAATTCTTAAATAAAATTCTGTAATAAATTATCTTATTACTTAATACTTAATCTTAAAAGCACCACCTCTATCCTCTCCATTCTGATTTGTTTCGACCCCAACTGGGTTCCCTAAATTATCATTCTACCGTCGTCATTCCTTCCTACTTGATCGGGATACCATAACTACCTTCTAATATATATATAGGTCAATCCATATTTATCTTATTTTGATCCACTGACACTTTATTACAGTAATTATCTATTATTATCCTTCATTTACTTTACTAAAAGCAATTGAATTAATTTCACTATGTAAGTACATATGATTTTTTATGTAACTAATAGGACTATCTTGTAATGTAAGGATAATCTGTTACTTTTTTATATTATAGATACACTTTTTACTTTATTTTTGAACTGAATATGTTTCATTTCGCCATACCAATAGTTTAATTTCTTTTTATGACTTATTTAATAATATGTTTAAGCCAGTTGTCCTCAAACTACCATAAGGAGTTGATTATTTCACACCAAGTAGTGGCTCCGCTTTCTTTGTGGGCTTCAGTGGTGGTCCTGCACTATTAATTATATTAATTAATTAATAATAAGAACCTACAATATAATATATATATAATAATAATATTTAATATATATAAATATTATATATTATATATAATTATATATTTACTATTTATGGGTGGGAGCTTAGGGTAATAGGGTAAAAAGGGGATATTAATAACAAGGTAAAAATTCTTTTACAGAAAGGTGTAAAATATAATATATATAATATAATAATTAATTACTATAAAATTATATATATAGTATATATATATAATAATATAATATATAAATAATTATAATTAAATTAATTATTTAATTATATTAAATTAATATAATAAATATAATTAAATATAATATAATTAAATATAAATATAATAATATTAATTAATAAATTAACTATATTAAATAATAAAATAATAAAAATTTAAAATTATAATATATTAATATTAATTATAAATATTAAAACATTACATCGCTTTATAACCGGCATCTTTATCCTTCCGCAGTCAGTATAACTTTTCCTAAAATCCAACATATTCGTATCTCTAAAAATTAATGTAGTTGTATTGATTTAGCTATTAACTTTTTACCCGTTCTACATATTATTTTATAATGTACAACACTTCAAAAAATTCAAAAATAGTATATATCTGTAATATAAAAGCAATTCGAATTTAATTATTATTATTTTAACATAGAACAAATTTAAGAAATTAAGTTCTGTTTCTATCTAGGTAGAATATACAGGGCTTACAAAAAAAATTATTTTAAATAGATTTATCAGAATGCGCGGCAGCTATTTATTCATATTCAGTTTATTGTTGATTTTACTATTCATGATGCTACTATCATATATATATATATAATATATTATATATATATATATATATATATATATAGTATAGTGGTATATATATATATATATATATATATATATATAATCCTATAATAATATATATATATATATATATAACTTATATATTATTTATGATATTATATATAGAGGTATATATAAGTATATAATATATTACGTTACTAAAAAATTCTAAAACTGCAGCCTGTTATTATAACAAACTCAAACAGTATCACCCTTATAGGAGTTATAATATTAAGTTTTTTTATTATTCTTACTTTTCTATCTTTTATTATTATTATTATTATTATTATTATTATTATTATTATTCTGTGATATCATCTATGCTAACAAGTGTTATTATTATTATTGATTATATTATTATTTATAATTATATTATTTTATTATTATTATCTATTATTATTATTATTATTATTATTATAATTATTATTAATTATTACTTATTATTACTTATTTTTATAACAAAATTAACCTATTTCCAAGCTCCATTATGCTTTGTATTTTGCTTTTAAGTATATTTGTTTTAATAGTGGGTGGCGGAGAGTTAGGAAATCATATATATATATATATATAGTACTATATATATGGTAGGTATATATATATATATATATATATATATAATATATAGGGATATATATATATATAATATAATATATATATATATATATATATGATATATAGAGGATATATATTATATATATACAGTTGGCGTATCCAGAAATTTTTTTCGGGGGGGGACAGACAAAACAAAAATCGTTCTTTATATATATATATATATATATATAAAGTATATATTATATATCTATATATATATATATAATATGGGGTAATAATATATATATATGATAGAATACTATATAGTAGTAAAAGTAATAGGTATGGGTATATATATATATAGATATCTATATAGGTATATAGTATATAGTATATATATATTATAATATAGTAGAGATAATATATAAATATTTAATATAAAATATATATATATATATATAAGGGTTGGGGGGGGGGAAAAAAGCGCCAGAAAAAGGTAAAAAACATTAAATAAATTTCTTTATGGAGGAAAAAAAATTGTAAGAAATTTATAATAATTACTTAAAACTCACTTACCTAAATTGGTTAATTTAATGCGCCTGAATGAGAGTGAGCGTAGAAGTCTGAGATAACATATATCTATTTATATATAATATATATAATGTATGTCGAGGAGGGCAAGTCCAATAAGCTCTTTCATCTTGCAATAGGGTAATTTTTTCTCAGTAGGTTTTCAAGGTCTTAAAGTTGAATAAGCGTTCTTTCTACTGAAGCATTAAACCACGGGTAAAATGGCCAGTATTTGCAACACGATGGAGGAATAGTTTGGAAATTGTAACTGTGGGAGAGGCTCATGAAAAAGCTAGGTCCATCTATTGCTGTTTTTGGTGACCTGTGCTGTGATGCCATGGGGTGGGCAACTTCACATAATCGCCATTGTGCTTTTTTACTAAAATCTTTCTTTTTTGGCTTTTGAGATCTTCCTTGTAAAAATTACACAATATTTTAACCTCTTCTCATTGGGCACATTACATCCCAGTTCGGTATCGACAAATTTGCAAGGACAAATGGGAAAACCCTCTCTCCTAATGGCTGATATTAAAATCATCAATAGAGAAAAATGGGTGTGCGATAATAAGTCTGTGGGTCGAAGTAGGAATGTTGGGTCTGTATTTTTGAATTTGTTAATTCTTGGTACAGGAATTTCATTACTCAGTTCAGATTCAGATGCGATTATACATTCTTCAAAAAATCAGCTGAAATTCTAGTGTTGCATATCTCTGATGGTTTCAAGTTTATTTTAACTAATGGAATTACGAAATTTGTTCCTGACAGCGACGAATTCTATCAAAATTAATTTAACTTGTGCACTTTATATTATTAACGTATAATGCTACCTAGAAAAATGTTAGTGTCCAGAAACATTTTCGGTCTGGTCATGGGCCCCCTGGCCCCCCCCTAAATACGCCACTGTAATACTAATATCTAGGTAGTAATAATTCATTAAAAAATCATAATAAAGGATAGAAGCGTTAAAAATAATTAGAGTGATAGAGGATAAAAAACGTAAGAGGAACATAATGTTTAGGTATGTATAATTAAAAATAAATATTAAATCATTTTCCTTAAGCTGATATAGTATGGTAATCCTTAAATTGAAATACTGCTGTAAAAGGATTCTTTTAGCTGGGGTCCTATGTCCTCCCGGGGTTAAGAGTGGATAACTATATTTTCGCACTTAACAATGAATACGAAAGTTCTTCTCCAACGGACCGGGCCGCGCCTCCGGGAATACTAATAAATGTGGGATTGTCTTTCTGTGTGATGTCCCTATCTTGAGTTTTCTTCGGTGGTATTTGTATATGA
>JABUQX010040914.1:27500-32500 GCA_015478945.1 Trachelipus rathkii | reverse complement strand
TATATATATATATATATATGTATATATAATAATATATATATATATATATGATAATATATATATATTATAATTATATATATATATAATATATATATATTATATATATATATATATAATATATAATTATTAATATATATATATATATAATATATATAGTTTTTTTATATATTATAATATATTATATAATATATATAGTATTATATATATATATATTATATTAATATATATATATATATATATATATATATATATATATATATAATTATATATATATATATATATATATATTAATTTACAACTTACAGACAACTCCTAGAAAGGTCAAACCTGTCAAAGGGGCAGAGCTCTTTCCATACTCCTCTATCTTCCAGGACTCCCTCTTCTCTTCTCACATCGACAGCTTTCCGATGTCTTCTCATGAGTCCTTCCACTAACTGTCTCACTCCCATTCCTCATCGGCCACTCTCTCTACTGCAATATCTCTCCAGGTGTCCCACCATCTCAATCTGGTTGCATCATATTATTTAATAGTAGCCTACAGACTTCAACCTCTCATTTATTTTAAGTTTTTTGTTCTGTTCTTCTAGTCTTTCCCACTATCACTCTTAAAACCTACATCTCTGCCGACTGTATTTACTATCCTCTCTTGTGGTCGTACTTCATGTCTCTGCCCCATTATAGTAGAATCGCGGGTGTTAACAGATCTGTCAATCACCCTTTTCACCTCCATACTCATTTGTTCATCTTTCAGTATGGGGTACCCTGGTCTTACAGCTTCCACATACTCGAGCTATCTATTTGTTATCCTTGTACATTTCTCTCTCTTCCAAATACTCCACTCAAGTATTCGCATTTCTCTACCATCTATATCTCAGTCCCTTCCACATCTACTCTCTGCTCTCCCCTTCCTTCTCCCCTACTAACCACAATGATCTCAGTTTTTTATGTGTTCATAGTCAGGACCAGCCTCTCTAAGCCTATTAGCAAAACTGTTACCACCTCTCTCATCTATCTTCTCTCCAGCATGCCAAGTCATCTGCACATACCAGAATATCAGTCCTAATCTCCTATATCCTCTTTCACCTTCTTTTATCACTAAATCCAGATATGCTACAAACAAATTGGTGACAACACGCTTGTTTGACTCAAGTTCTCACCTAAAACCATTCCTTCTCTTATATTCTGTTCTTACATTACAATTTATTCTCTTTACAATACTCTCCAGGGCTCTCTCAATTTTATCCTGCATATCTCTCTCTAGCATCTCCATAGTCCTTCCTAGGCATAAATCAAAAGCTTTTTCTTTAGAACTATGAAAGCTACATTTGCTCGTTTATTATATTCACCATACTTTTCTTAACGTATCTCAAGGGCGAACAAAGAGACTCCGTCCCATGCTTCTGTCTTTCTATATGTCCGTGCTATTTCCCCCAGTCTGGGCTAGTCTACCATTCCTCAGTGTTTCCTCTAGTATTCCTTTTTATACAAGTGGTCCAACCAAGAATGTTACCCTGTGTTGTTACACTCCCTGTACTTTTTTTTCCTTAATATTGAAGGAACTATGAATGACTTTCCCCCCACCCTCTGGTACTTGCTCTCGTTCTTAACATATTGCGACAATTTCGAATTCTTTCATTTTCTTGCTCCCTCTGTGTAAAGTTTATGGGTATCCATCTTGCCGAATCTTCATTTCCAAAGTCAACCTCCAACTCCTCCATAGTGTTCTCTCCTCCCCCCTCTTCATCCTCCCCTCCTTCCAATTATCTCTTATCCCCCATCTCACTGCTCATTCTCCATCTTAACAGTTCTCTGAAGTTTCCGTATCTCCTGTTTTGTCTGTTGATCTACCGAAAAAATTCACCTTGCTTATCCCTTGAATTGCACTCCTTTTCCTCCTTTGATCCTCTTATAAGTTTTTGGTCAGTCTAAAAATCATCTTCCTTTTGCCCTCACATCTTCCATATTTCCCCGCCTCTCTCTTTTCTGCCTTTTTCTTTTACTCTCTTTTCACTCTCTTGTTATCATTTCTTTACTCCTATATACTGGGCCCTTGTCTGTGTAGTTCTATTTTCAACCACCTTCTCACAATACTGTTTTTCCTCTTTATTGCCTCTACTTCTTCAGTCAGACCGCTCTTGTGATCTTTTCTCGTTCCTCCTACCGCTACCTTTACCCAGGGTCTCCCTTGCTGCCCTTTTTACTTTTTGTCTTGGTTAATCTTCCCGTTCTCTCCGCTCCTTACTAATGTCTAGGATTTGACTTTTTAATCTATTCCCTTTCTTTGTCACCTTTTAGTGAGCTCCACTTTAATCACATTTTTCTTTTCTTTATTTGCCCTTGTCTGTCTTCACACCTTCAAGTCCGTACAATAATATTGATCGATATATATTGCACTGGACCATGTATCACTTTCACATTATTTTTAGCCCTAACTATCAGAGCATAATATAGCTCTATAATTGATCTCTGAATCGAGATTCTCTTGTGATATTGATTATCTATATCTTGTGAAGCTATTGAAGGATCTCTGTTGGAAAAACATTCATGATTTCCTTTCTCTAAGAAGTTGCTTACTATTATCATTGAAATTAATATATTTCTTTATCTCCTCCCATCTATCACGCGTCATTACATCTGCAACACAGCCAATCCTGAAGTATTTACTACAATAAAGTCGTGTGTTGGGTAAAATTAAAATTGACACGTAAATTGCAATACCTATGAAATGTATATATATTATTATATATACTATATATATATATTTATTATATATATAGTATATATATCGTATATAAGTGTTGATAAATTGTTGGGAAAATGTATCGAGTAATCGTTATTAAATTTTTTCTTATACATTTGTAGTAAAATGCATTAAGAGATACCGATACCCGATACATTTAGGAATTGTCTAAGCGATATCGATAACCGATACAAATGTATCGATCGATACGATCGCGAACATGTATCTAATACTGCCCAATACTGTATATATTTATATATATATAATATTATATATTATATTAATATATATATATATATAATATATATATATATAAGTATAGTATATATTATATATATAATATATATATATAAATATTATATATATATATATATTATATATATATATATATATAATATATATTATTTATATTATATATATATATATACTATTATATATAATATTATATATAATATATATTATATGCAAAATCTTTTAGAGTTTTAAAACAGCTCAAACTCTAATAATGTAAAGAAAACAATTAAAACACTTAAGAACTAAATACGGAAAATCAAATATTAAAAAATTAACAGTTGTTACGTTTTTTCGAGACTAGTACACGTCCTCTCCTCAGAACTCAATGGAATAAAATTAAATTTTGACAAAATAAATAATAAAATTATAAATATGAAAATTAAAAAATGCAAAGCAAATTGAAAAATATGCACATAAAATTACTTCACAAGTAATTATTTGATGATAATATTTAATTTTTTTCAGATATGAAATTTCTTGTTATTAGGTCAAAATTAAATGAATCCTTCGAATATTACAATCAGTAGATTGTTTATGAAATATCTTCTTCTAATTTGCTTTAGATCTTGTTGTGCTTTGCTTTAAACAAAAAATCTGCAACATTTCCCAATTAATGAGTGTCGATATCTGTGATTGAAGTCTAAAAATGGCAATTTTGGTCATTTCTCGTTTAAGCTCACCTTATGTTGCCTTCTACATCGGACGCTTCAGGGGTCTTCACGTTTTCAAACCGGAAATATGGAATTATTTAAAATCACAAGAATTTGTAAACGGCCCAGTCTTTCATAATTTAAGTCGTATTATATATTTATCAAATTTGTGATAGTATCCGGGAAAATGAATACTTATAGTGATGTCAATAGGTGTCTTAAACCTAATTTAATGTACAAGTGGTTAAGGTCTAGAGGAATGTGTTTAACGTTATTCATTTTAGAAAAGGAATTGTGTTAATTTCCCCAAATTGAGTTAGAATAAGTCTGTTTGTACTTCTTATGAATTAAAAGTTTTGGATAGGCTAAGTTTTTAAATGTACGAAAGATAAAATCAACTTCTTGCTTCAAATATGGAGGATCACAATAATTGAAAGATCTCAAAAACATGTTAAAATAACATTATTTTTAATGTGAAGAGGATGAGAAGAAAAATAATGGAGCAATTGATTAGTATGTGTGTCTTGCGATACACTTTAAAGGATAAAGAAGTTCCTGTTTGCATAATTAAAATGTCCAAAAAAGGAATGCATCCATCAACTTGTGTTTCGTAAGTAAATTTGATAGAAGGGGTTAAATTATATTAATTTGAAGAAGGAAATCATTAATGGAAAAGGATGTAGGGACAACAGTAATGACATCATCAACATATCTCTTCCATGAAACAACTTGAGAAATGAGAGGGGCCTGTGGAAGGAGTCTGGATTCAAAAAATTCAAAAAATTCAAAATCTTTCAATTATTGTGATCCTCCATATGAGCATAGAAGTTGATTTTTATCTTTCGTAACATTAAAACTTGCTATCAAAATTTTTTAATGTTATAAGAAGTACAAACAGGCTTATTCTAGATATTTTGGGGTTAAGAAAAATTCCTTTTCTAAATGCTAATGTTAGTCATCCCTTCTCACCAACCATGACATTAATTTATGTTTAAACACCTATTTGACATCACTATAGTATTCAGTTTTCCGGATACCTTAAATTTTGATAATATATATAAATACGACTAAATTTGAAAAGACTGGGGGGGTTTACAAATTCCTTGTGGATTTTGTAATAATTCATATTTCGGTGAAACGCTAAAGACCCTAGGTCCGATTAGAACAACATAAGGGTGAGGTTAGAAGAAGGAATGACGAAAAATGCCTTTTTAGAAATCAATCAAGAACTGAGCACATACATTAATTGGGAAGGTGCAGACTTTTTTGTTTAATGCAACAAGATAAAAATCTAAATCAATTATTAGAAATCTTTT